>JAODAL010006921.1:0-129501 GCA_025379985.1 Phyllomedusa bahiana
AATATCCTGGCAGGCAGGGTTGACAAGCTGAAACCCAAAATGCCTGTCTGTTAATACCCTATCCATCTGGCAAGCATTGTTACGGGGTGTACTGCGTGACTGGCACCGTTATGGGGTGTACTGCGTGACTGGCACCGTTACGGGGTGTACTGCGTGGCTGGCACCGTTACGGGGTGCACTGCGTGGCTGGCACCGTTACGGGGTGCACTGCGTGGCTGGCACCGCATGGTGCACTGGTGTGTGACAACCCTTGTCAAACGATGGACTGTGATCTGAATGATTGTGAGACAAGATGGGTGTGACAACCTGCAGCCCGCGATGCCTGTCTGTTAATACCCTATCCATCTGGCAAGCATTGTTACAGGGTGTACTGCGTGACTGGCACCGTTATGGGGTTTACTGCGTGGCTGGCACCGTTACGGGGTGTACTGCACGCCTGGCACTGTTACTGGGTGCATTGCGTGGCTGGTACCGCTATGGGGTGCACTGTGTGTGTGGACAACCCCTTTCAACAACATGATCTGTAGATCTGAATGATTTGTGATGGGCAAAGGTCTGGGCAAATGCTAGGTCTACATGGCATTCGACAAACAAAACTCACTGAAAATCAAATCCTAGAAACATTCATAAAACTGAGTTTTTTGTCCAGTGCATGTCCAAAACAGCTCTAAAAACGGCCATTTTTCGGCACATTTTCTGTTTTTGTGTGTATTTTTTTTGCAGCCATGCATAGCATTAAATTGCTGTGGATTTATGCAAAAAAAAAAAAAGCGCCAAAAAACATCCGGCAGTTTACACAGACTTCAATAGTAAATTTTCGCTAACCGATTCAAAAAACTTTCAGTGGAGACTAAAGAACGTTTTTACTATTAAAGTCTATGGGATTTATTTTCAGTCTTTTTTCAGAAAACGAAAACCACTGAAAAAACAACTGAAAATGCGTGCAGTGCAGACATAGCTTCAAAAGGGGAATATCACCAGGGTATACCGTAAAAGTCGCATATGTTTGATGTTCCAAACAGGGACCAATAGGTTGGAGAGGTGGCTAAACATGTGTTCGGCTCTCTCCAGCATAGTTTATTGGAGCTGTAAAATAATCAGCTTTTTCCATTATTCCTTGGAACTACAGTGGAGACAGCCACATACATGTCTGGGGTACCGAACAGGAGAGCAGCGCACAGTTATTATCCCAATACATGGGAGCACCCCACCACCCCCCAATATGGGGCCCTCATCCGTCACTCCGGGGATCTAGTGTTCTTATGCCATAAATGTCCCAGAGGTACCTAGCGCTTAATATAGAGCATATGTGCTCTAAATAACCCGATGGTGTTTTTTATGGAGTTTTGTTTGCAGCCAAATGTGGTATTAAAGTCTAAAATCAAATATAACATTGATTATATATACTGCATTTTGGTTTAGTTTTATATTTGTGTTATTTTGTTCTCTTTGAGTCAGTGGTATTTTATCCTATTGCAGGATGTTTAGTGGATATTGATGTGTTTTTCACATATCCCTCTCTATAGGACTTGAAAAATACATGTACAAAATGACTATAAAGACAAAAAGAGCTAATAAAAAAAACTTTTACTTTTTCATGCATTTTTCAACAGGAAAGAAGGGTGCTTTCACACGGTGCGGTTTTGATGCTTTTTTTATGCGTTTTTTTGGATGCGTTTTTTGTGCAGGAAGGCACAGCAATTAATGCTATACATTGTTGCACAAAAAAACGCATAAAAAACACATCAAAACTGCACCGTGTGAAAGCACCCTAAGTTTTACTCCAGTGCTGGAGATGGGTACACACTAAAAAGGTGGCTCTGAGATCAGAAAAGGCTGTGCACCCACGTCATACAGTATATAAAAAAGAACCAGCACTATACCATAGAACCTAGCACCATGAGGCTAATTACATTTACACTACATTTTGAGGCAGAAAGCAAACAGTGAACATGTTTGAACAGTTGTTCTATTAGGTGCCTTTCAGCCACTGTGTACTCAGCTACAGCCGCAATGTTGCACTACAAAGTCTTCAGTGTTTCCATACAAGCTGATAACTGGTTTAATATAATTTTACAGCAAACTGCTATTTAGAGTCTCTAGTATTCCCTTACTGGTAGAAATGCGAGCAACATATCAATCATACTCACAGAGGCCTATGGAGTAGGCTGTTTTCCAGCGCCTAAAATAAGCTAAAATCCAGTCCAAAAAACACAGTGTGAACATACCCTTCACTGGTAATGAAATGAAATTGCCACAAGTTTCTTTGTCACATAAAGGTGTTTTACTATGAAACACTGAGGCATTTCAGAGTAATACACTATAAAATTAATCCGGACATAGGGGGATAAATCCATTATGTGAAAAAAGTCCTTTAACTGATAGGTCTCTCCGCCGATTGCTGAACAGGTCAGGGCGAAGCTACACATCGGACTGGCTCCTCTGGTTGGCACGCTTCTCCTGGTGCCCGACTCAATGTCACAGTGTGCTTTACTCGGAGATGCCAGTGTTTGACAGTGAAATACACAATACTGTGACAAGGAAACCTGTGGTTATTCTTCGCTGCCCATGAACCAGCTGACAGGTTCCCTTTGATAGCATTTCCCTGCATAAAAACTGAGCCCACTCCCTATGTGGCAGGTGTCGGCTGTTGGCTACAGCTGACATCCGCCATCAGCAGCCAGGATGGGGGGGGGGAGTGAAGAAAAACACACAGTACTGGATAATTTAGGAAACAAGCAGACTACTCAGAGCCAGTCTGACTTTATTGACCAGGCAATATGGACTACACACAAAAAAGAAAATTGTAACGCATCTGTGGAAAGATTGTAGATACAGATATAAAGACTTTAGTGCATACATTGAAAAATATGGCCTTTAGGATGAAGCCTTATACATCTAAATCTATGTGAAAGAGAAGACAGGGCTCCCGAGTTACATCAGATCTTGACCCATCCATCAACATTTTCCAGGACTGTTAGAAAACAGTGCTGGGTTCAGGCTACAGCATATCTATGGGCAGGGAGTGTGCCATCTGACACTTACTGCTCTATGGGCGAGACTAGAAACACCATTCATACAGTGTGGCGGTGTTAATAGATCTCTCCCACTGGCTGCCTGGAATGTGTCCACCTATACATACAGAAGCATGGTGTCAGTGGTATACACTAGGGGCGACATGTATGAATTCGAATGCGTACTTTTTTTTTTTACTTGGCGCCGACACCACAGTTCTAAATAGATATAGAAGAGTGCAGAATACGGCAGATTTTTGGCGCATTACATAGAGCTTAAGGCGCCAAACTTTGTATGGGCATAGAGTGTAATGCGCCAAACTTGGAGCACTAAGCTCTATGTAATGCGCCAAAAATCTGTCGTATTCTACACTCTTCTATATCTATTTAGAACTGTGGTGTCGGCGCCAAGTAAAAAAAAAGTAACATTGAATTCATACTGTACCCTCTTAATGTTTCAATGCTCAGATTATGAGATTCTGAGAGTGTAGAATACGACAGATTTTTGGCGCATTACATACAGCTTAATGCGCCAATTTTGGAGCATTAAACTCTGTTCCCATACCAAGTTTGGCGCATTAATCTCTATGTAATGCGCCAAAAATCTTCATACTGTAGTATTCTACACTCTTCTATATCTATTTAGAACTGGAGTGCCGGCGCCAAGAAAAAAAAGTACATGTTGCCCTATGTGTACGGTTTAAATACATGAGACTGTAGTAGGTGTAATAAGTTCATCAAGCTTATAGAGCTAGTACACACCAAGATTCTGCCTTCTGCTTAACATACATGCCACATCATATACATTAAACAGATGCCTCTGATGGATGCCAAGAAGTGGCATCCGTCACCTGTAGGGTCTCATTGTAAAAAAAAAAAAACTACATGTTTAATGTATACGTTTTTAAATAATACCATGGTATAGAATAGCGCAGGCTCCAGTGCAATTCTATACTTTTTCTGCAATAGACATATACAGGTATATGATGGCCAAGAGAGCTCACATTTGGCCTCCTTTCGGTCATTTAACCCTATGGATATGTTCAGCATATACATCCAGAGCTTCCTCAGCATACATGCTAAAGTTACACCATAAATGTGGTATGTACTTCACATTAAAGGGATTTTCTCACTACAATAATTAGCTTTTAACATGCAAGGAAAGGTAAATGAAGACTTTTACTAAGTACATTGTTTTCTTCATTTTGCTTTGGTCAGGAGATTAAGAAGATTTTATCTTCTCTTAGGCTATGTTCACACGGCTTAACTACGGGACGTAATTATGCCCCGCAATTACGCCGTGTGGACGGGGGCGGGGCGGGAGCGGGGGAGTGAGCGGGGGGCCGGCACTTCGCCGGCCCAATGACATGAATTGCCAGCGGCGCGTATACGCCGCGAGTAATTCACATGTTAATTATCTCCCCCCCCGGCGGATTCCCCGGGCGGGAGAGGAGACGTAATCCATAGTACTCTATGAGAACTGTGAATTACCGTAATGAATGGGCCGTTTTCGGCCCGTAATTGGCGCACTTCGGCGCGTAATTACGGACCGAAATACGGCCCATTTTAAGCCGTGTGAACATGGCCTTAGAGCACACAAGTTTCTCTGGTTACCAAGCACCTCTCCCTGCTCTCTCATTGCTCCAAGCTGCCATCAGTCAGTTAATTGTCCATGGTGAGTCACTCCCTGCAGAGTCTCATCTCTAGCTATGGACTTTGTTTACTAAACTAAATATAAGGCTATGTCTACACAGCACAGAAATACCGTCAGATTTTCGCCAGTTTCAGTATTCAGTACACTGTGCTGCATAGACAGCAATAAAAAACCTGTGCTGTAGTCTATACAGCATGGGTTTTAACCGCCGTGTTAAAAATCCGGCGAAATATGCAACAAGTTGCATGAGTTACATGAGAGCCGCAGTTTGCCGTCGGATTCCTGTACATTCAATTGTAGGGGCTGACGTCAAAAACCAAAACCCCGACCATGGTTTTTGCGACTTTCCGACATATTTTGTCCTATGCTTTGGGCACTTAGCCTAAAGCTTTCATTCTTTAGAGCTCTGTAGTCCTGTATATTAGAATTCAAAAAAACTGTATAAAAACTGTCTAGCAGTAAGACTGTTCTTGTTGCCCGTTGCAACCAGTCAGAGCTCAGCTTTCATTTCTAAGGGTATGTTCACACGGCTAATTTGCTGGCCGCACTTCAACGCGTAATTACGCTGCAATGTGCCCAAAGTATGCTCTGCAAATACAGTAAAATCATAGCACCCATTGAGTGCTCTAAGCTGGCGTACAGTGCACACCCGTAAAAAGAAGTGGCATGGCGTCAAGGAAAATGAAAGTGAATAGGAGGCTGGGTCGTGGTGCTGTTGAAAGTACGTGCTGGCCAGCACAGGGACGCACAGCGATACACTGTGAGAACTTGGCCTCAGGGTATGTTCACACGGCTTATTTTGCCGCGTATTTCGCCACGTCTTGCGCTTTATATGCGGCGAAATTACGGCAATTCATAACTCTTATAGTCCTTACACTGCTCTGGAAAAATGAAAGCGGAGCTCTGATCGGTTGCTATGGGCAACAAAGACAGTCCTCTGCTTAGAATTGTCATACATGAGGCCATATGTTTGCCCTATTGTTTCTAGGCTTACTTCAAGGTATTGTGATGGATACCTGTGACAGAAGCCCAAATTCTGAAGAGACTGGGTCCTAATACTGATAAAGCATGTTGCCTATAGAGAGCTGTGAAAACTGACACACTACAAGGTGAGAAGAGCCTATGAACGACCCTCTGCCTATCTAGAGGAACCTGCACAAATACTGGCGGAAACAGGGCAAGAGCTAATATGGAGTATTGTTTGCTCGTATCCACGGATCATTTGAACACAAGATACATTCTATGTCTCTATTGTACTCAGTCCTATCCTGTACTTCTTTATACCGTTATCATCATGTATTATTTCACATTCCTGAATTGTATTTTGTTTTCACAGTGACATATGATGTTCACACAATGTATTGCGGCACTTACAGTACGCGCCACAATACACTGTCTTTCGGGAGCTCGCGCTAATACACACGTACTCCCCATTGACAGTCATTACTCACGGCGCGTATTTGCCACAAATAATACGATCGTATTGTACGCGCGGGGGGAGGTATGACAAGGCATAATCCATAGTTCTCTATGAGAACTATGGATTACCGTAATTTCGGTGCGCATCTTGGCCATATTAGAGCGCAAATGCGTGCCGAAATTACAGCGTGTGAACATACCCTAAGGTCTATGGACCGAAATGTCACACTGTTATGGTCATTTTCTATGCATGGTTACTCATATGCACGAGGCGCTCACTTTGGGTATTCAATTAAACTATTTTGTTTAGACCATATCAAAACAGACTTATCTTGTGTACTGCTGTTCTCTATACTAATATGGAGTATCGTATAAGGCTGGCACACACCTTGTCTATGATGTACGTTTAGCACGTACACAGGGAAAGCTCCCAACTTATATGCTAAACATGACCTAGTGTTTCTTTTTGGCCTCCATTTGGACGGTGTCAGTCTGTATATCCAAGTATATGCGTTACTCTATACAATTGCATTCAGAAAAAAGTATACGTTAACCACATATGTTTTTTAAATATGGGTGTCGGATGATCCGTCAGAGATATCTGACTAAGGTATATGGTGTGCTGTTTACGTTAGACAGAAGCCAGAAACGTGATGTTTACCTAGCCTTACCAGGTAGAAACAGATACCATGACGTATGGAGGCTGCACTTTCATCCTTCTGAGAGTATAGCTGTGGTAAAACTGCTATATTTACTTTGAAGGTGTTGGCCCAGCTGCACAGGGGCCCCCAAGGGAGACCAGGCTGCTTGTGTAACTTAGCTGCAGGGAGACAACTGGCCTAAAGAACAGGTTACACGATATAACACAATATAGAAGATGTATCTGAATAACAATATAGGCAGGAGCCAGTCTTCAGAGACACAGGACTTGTCCAGGACCCCAGATAACACTGTGTGAACAACACTGGATAATGAGCCTGTCTGGCTAAGATCAAGAGAAACCCCCTCCCAGCACACAGCATCGTGCAAATCCTTCTAAGCAACAAAGGTGTCAAACAAATAAATGTGGACTGTTAAATCTGCAGTAAACCTCTTAGTATGTGAACTGATACATTCTCACAAGTGACTGTTTTCCAGCAGAATTGCTCCAGGATTACCAGTTAGCTGAGTTCACACATACTAGATTAACCACAGTGCTGGCAATCAGCTGTTACTAATGTGCCATCTGTTGCACTGACTAATCTGCAGGGTCCACACTCATACTCAGCAGTGCCGGGGATTCTACAAAAGTCACGAAAACCTAAAAAACTATGTATATCCTGCTGTGTACACTAAATGTGTCTAATCTGCAACGGGGGAATGTACTCTTAGGCCCTGTTCACACGGCTGACTTGGCCATGGTTGCCGCGGCCAAAACCTCGTCCAAATCGCGCCCCAAACGCCCCCAGTTCATTACATGGTTTCCTGTGGAAAACCGTGTTGCTATTCACACAGCGCAGTTTTGGCCGCAGCTTTGGTGCCACGGCCTTGCCGCGCGTGTGTGAGAAGTCTCCTGTCAATTCTTGCAGCGAGTCTTTGGCGCGGTGTCGGCGTGAGTTTCGCCGTGCTTTTCGTTGCAGTTGGTGCGCGGGTTTAGTCCTGGCTATTAAATTGTATGGGCGAAAACCTCACCGCAAACTGCGCTCAAAACCACGCCACGACCGCGGGAGCGCCGAAACCTGCGCCGATCAACCTTGTCGGGAGTCACGAGTTTGGGGTACGATTTGGACAAGGTTTTGGCCGCGGCAACTGTGCCAAAACCCGCGGCCAAATCCGCTGTGTGAACATCCCCTTAGGGCATGTCCCCACGGCACGGGTTTGCGGCCGGTTTTTCAGACGGTTTGTGGTTTTGCAGACCGTCTGAAAAACCGGCCACAAACGAGCACAACGGGGTTCTATGGAAAACCCGTGCAGCAGTCCCCCCGCCCATCTGGTTTTCGGACGGAATATGTGCATGTGAAGGGGGAGGGCTTTTCTCCGCGATGGGACGGCACACAAACCGGGCAAATACCAGTCGGATAAACTGACCGGTATTTGCCCATTGCCGTGTAAACGGGCCCTTAAAGGATGGGTTCACACATGCTTTTTTTATTGTGCTTTTGTTGTTTCTCAACTGCATCAAAAACACATTTAGAAAATACATAAATAAAGAAAACTAAAAAAACACATGCAGTAAAAACACAGGATTTTTTTAGAATGCAATTGTGTTTGCAGTTAACTACATTTGGAACAGTCTAAATTTGAGTTAATTAAAAAATGCATACATTTTTTTAGACAACACACGTTTTTTATTGTTGCATACACTTTTGGTGTCATGTGTAAATCCAGCCAATTAAAAGATCTGTCATTAAAATAGTCTGCCTTCTTTTTTAGGTTGGTTCAAATGTCGCATTACTTCATGAGCTCAATTAAATCAAATATGCATTTTTTTTGCAAGTGTCACAGATGACGGTAGTGGATCCTCTAGGTCAGGCATCCTCAAACTGTGGCCCTCCAGCTGTTGGAAAACTACAGCTCCCATCATGCCCATGCCCACTGTTATAGATTATATAAATGCATGATGGGAGTTGTAGTTTCCTAACAACTGGAGTGCCGCAATTTGAGGATGCCTTCTCTAGGTCAACGCAAGAGATGATTTATTGAACCACATTGGAGAGGGGAGTATAAAGGAGCCCCCCCAGTATTGAACAGAGCCCACCGCAAGGCTGCATGGACTTCGCTACGGGGAACTCCAAGGTCATTACACCTGAGGTGTAGTTGCAATGACAGTGAAGGTGCAGGCATGGTACAGGATGACCAATCAAAACATAGTAGGTAGGCAGGCAGAAAGATCAGGGCTCGCAGCAGACAAATGTGGTCAGGTCACTCAAAGAAAGTCTGGGCAGGCGGCAAGAAGAATAGTCATAGTCGCAAGCAGATGTCAAAGTCCGGATAACATAAACGTGAACAAATAGACCAAGAAACACAGCAATACACTGACAGAGAATGATGGCGGAAGTGATGCTATACAGGGTCTAGTGTCAGTGATTGAAAATCATTGTTGCGCTGGCCCTTTAAATATCTGGGAGCGAGTATATGCTTGCAGGCCAGAGACAGTGAGCAGGAGTGGGGAGAGGTGTGGAATGGTGGCCCCAGGGAAAGAGACACTAGCGTGTCCACAGTCCGAAGCACCTCTTTACAATTTTAGGAGACTTTGCCTCTAAGTTATGGCCTGTACCTGCTGTACCCACTGTGGGTAGTTTGTACAGAGGTGGGCACAGTAAGGGAGGTACTAGAAGAGTTAGGGCATGTTCCCACAGCAGTGTCCGGTTTTGCAGCCGTCCCCACGGCCGCGGGGGGGACACGGCTTTTCTCCACGATGAGCGGAGAACAGCCCTCCCCCCTCCCAGAGAATGGTTCATATTCCGTCGGAAACCGGACGGAAAGAATGAACATGTTCAATGTTTTGCCGCCGGACCGTCGGCGGCAAAACCGTTCGGGCGGAAAACCCGTGCATGGGGACTGCTGCACGGGTTTTCCATTAGAGCACAATTGTGCTAATTTTCGGCACGGTTTTTTCAGGCGGTCTGAAAAACCGCAAACCGGCTGAAAAAAACGCCGAAAACCCGTGCCGTGGAGACATGCCCTTAGAATTTATGTGCAAATTCTGCAGTGATAAGTTATGGAAAGGGAATATGAATGACTCTGAGAAAACGTCAGCTGTGAATCCATGGATGTAACTGCACTGTGATAATAATAATAATTTTATTTATATAGCGCCAACAAATTCCGCAGCACTTTACAATGTAGAGGGTATAATTACAGACAAAACACATACATTACACAGTGAAAGCTACTTACAGATGAGACACAAGGTGTGAGGGCCCAGCTCGCAAGAGCTTACAATCTATGAGATCCCTTATATGTCTTCCGAGCCTGTGTACACTGGTACCTACCACTATATGATCAATGTATGGCCGTAATGTACAGTCTGCAAAGCCTGTGTACATTGGTATCTACCACTACATGGTCAAAGTAGCGTGGCGATATACAGTTGCAAAGCATGTGTGCACTGGTATCTATCACTATATGGCGGTAATACTGCTCTTTGCGTACTTCTCTTTATTTAGTAATAGTATAGTGGTATTATCCAGTCACTATGTGGTGGTAATTTGTGGTTGTGCATAATCGGGTCCATATGCAGTAGTGTTATTGGTAATGTTGGTCTTGGTATAGTGGGTTTTGTTTGGTAGCAGTATGATGGTGATATGTATTTGCTCCCTGTATTATCTAGTAACTGAATGACTATTATAGGTACTGGTAAACATTCAGATGAGAAGGAAAGGTCTGGTGGGGGAGGGGTGGGGAGAAAGAGGGCATCAAAAAGTTTGATATGCGGCCTTGCCTTCTCTAATTATGCCCCTAGTTACATGCCTGGACTTACATTACCATCCAGAGCTGTTCCCCTCTAAGCATTGATGTAAGTTAGTGGCACATGACAAGCAGTGACGCCCCCGTTCAAAAGGGACGGCATGTAAACAGAAGATCGGAGAGACGCACCAATGAACTGGGGACAGGTGAGTTTAACTTGTTTTATTACTTTACTGTGGGCCTGGGAGATATTTAAATGACTTTTCTATGAGGTGGACATCCCCTTTAAGGCAAGGTCTACACAGCATATGATTAAGTACCATTGGAAATCCAACGGCTTTTTGTCACTACAGGACCGTATTTTTTGGCGCAGAATTGCCCAAAAACCGTGGTTGGCTTTCAGATTTGCCATCGGCCCCGTACTGTCAATGTAACGGGTGCGACAGCAAATCTGAGCAGAATACACATATACAATATATATGCAGCACAGTGTACCATCAGATTTTCAGCGGCTTCAAAATACTAAAACCGCCAAAAATCCAACGGAAAACCTGTGCTGTGTAGACATAGCCTTACTCTAATTTGGAACACAAGTGAGATCTGAGTCAATGAGAATGCATGCATTTTTTTTTATTGCTTGCGTTTTTGATGCAGTAGAAAAGCACAACATGTGAACCCACCCTAATTTGCATGTGATCACAGAAATTCAACAATTGTTAATTAGATGCAATCGTATACAAATGTTATCTCCTGAGAAAACCCTTGAAATTCAACACACCCAATCTTCCTATCCTCTGTATAGCCCAGATTCCTCAGATTCTGATGAGCCTGAACTAATCTGAAAATTGCTGGAATTCATCAACATACCTGGTAACCAATCAACAGACTGCTGAAACCATGTGATTAGTTTTGTTGATTGGTTTGACCCTTTTTCACCCCTATGCAGCCTTTCCTTCTGCAAGCATCTACCCACCGTGCTGGGTCTCCTACTACTGAGACGCTATGCGATTCTGTTAGGATGAATTCACACAGCATGTAACAGCACGGAGCTGTGGGCACCGCTATACGCCTGCTGTTGAAAGTACGCGTTGGCCAGTACTTCCTTTCAACAGCACTACAGCCCGGCCGCCTATACTTTCCCTATCCTACCCCTAACACATACTCGCCCAAAACAAGTGACATGTTACTACTTTTTACAATCGCGTAGTGTGCGCCAGGAAATCACTGCACTCATTGGGTACTATGATCTTACCATATTTACATGTGAACATAACCTTACATAGCATACCAGAATTTATCTTGCATACCAACATTCTAAACACCGTAGAAAAATTATCTTGTTGCATTGTGCTGCATATACCGTACACCAGGGCTGGGTTTCTCCACGTTCAGCTTATTAGATGCAGTTTTTGAAGCCCAAACCAACAATGGATTTAAAGGGGTTTTGCCACAAAGTAAAATTGACGTGAAGCTTGCAAATGAAATAACAAACATTTTCACCATTCATTATTATTAAAAATTCTGGACCGTTTTTGTTTTAGCTGCTCTTTTAGTGATCCATTGTTTACAGCTCGTCTCCAGGGGATATAACCAGTGATGAGAGCTTTTCAGTCCTGGTCGCACATGCTCAGACCTCACCTCTCTTCTCAGGTAGCTACTGAGTGTTCAAACCCCAGGTGCTGTCATTCTACTCCTGTTCTCTGAACTCCTTAGTAATTAGTCAAACAGTACAAATAAATAAAAAAGAAACCTCAATGAGGTTTGTGCATTGATAAAGAGAAAAAAAAACACAGGTTTGGCTCCTGCAGGGATTTGAACCTAGGACCCTTGTGCCTGGAGGCAAAAACTTTACCTCTCAGCTACTCACAATGCTTTACATAAACAAAACTTTATTTGACTAGAGAGAGGAAAGGCATGGTGATGTCATCCTGCTGGGTCACATGATATGCAATTCAAACAAATCACAAACACCTCTTTCTGAGCACACAGAGCTGAAGAGCTGGATACAGAAAGCATGAAATGAGATCGTGGCAAAACCCCTTTAAATCAAGGAAAAATCTCAGTCTTTCCTTATTATATGTGCTCCAATTATGACCATTTCTGGCATTGGCTTCAAACACTGCATTTAAAAGGCTGAACGTGTGAACGTCCCCTAACACGGTGTCCAGGCTTTTCTTTGTGACAGAATATGGCTGACAACTCCGACAGGTGTTCCTCATTTTGCATTTATTTAAATTCATTAAAACTAATTTGCGTCCATGTGGAGACAAGTGACAAGTCAATACGAGTCCTCTCAGTGATAACATAACAATGGAGCTCTTCATAAATGTCTCCATTTCTTCATTTCACACATCAAGAAATGAATGGTGAATCACCAGGGTTTATGAGGTGTAACTTATGCAGTAATTTCTGTTGACTTTATAGAGGATTATATCCTGACTATTGTACAGTTACAACACGGTCGGTTCTCACACACCTAAATACAGCGTTGTTTAAAGGGGCTGTCTGGAGAAATGAAATAAAAGAAATGTTGGATACTGGTGCTATGAGAAAATAAAGCTTATACTTACCTCTTTACCTATTCTGCCGATGTCCACAACCTTTATATCCTGTTTCGGCCAAATGGGACTTAAAGGGGTTGTCTCACTCCATTGATTCATCTTACCTCAGTCCTGTTTTCTTGGTTTCATTTTGAATTCAGGGACGTGTTTACTGGCTTCTACTAGGCTGCAGTAGAAGCCAGGACTGTAACTATAGCAACCAGTGCTGGCAGCCTATCAGGAGGCATCAAACAGGTCTGTAGCTATAGCGACCTGGGGAGATAATGCAGCCCATACAAGAGGGGATATCTAGGAATAGGTAGGACACTGTTTATGGACACATATTGCAAAGTGACTTGTTTTTGCAAGATCTTATTGGGATCATGTGCCATTGTCAATAAATGGCACGTAACCGCTGCAGCCTCAGCTGGGAGTAAATAGAAGACCGGTGCAGGTGGTGGCAGAAAGGAGAGATGAATATAAGCTGTTTTATTATGTTATGGCACCAGAATCCTGAAAATATTGTATCAAATTTACCCAGACACCCCCTTCAAAGTCAATCCGTCAAGTGAAGCTGAACCGGGTGAAATGTAGGTTTAAATGATTTGAGCAGGATTTCTAAATAAAAATCAGTGAGAAATCTTAAAAAAGTGAAAGCATTAGGGCCCGTTTACACGCACAGGACAAATACCGGTTGGTTTATCTGACCTGTATTTGTCCGGTTTGAGTGCCGCGCACACGGCCGCGGCGGAGGAGGGGGTCTGCAAACCTGTGCTGCAAACCGTCTGAAAAACCGTCCGCAAACCTGCTGTGGGGACATGCCATTAATCCCCACAAACATACAGTAATTAACAGTTTGCTCTATACACACACTCATACAGAAAAAGCTGTCAATCACTGTATGTGATCAGTGTATGCAGGACTCCCACGGTCTCTTTAAGCTGCTTTCACACGGAGATTTTTTTGGTGCGGTTTTTTTTTTTTTGTGCAGAAAGGCACAGCAATTAATGCTGTACATTTCTGCACACAAAAAATGCACCCAACAAACGTTCCGTATAAAAGCCCCCTTAGGGTATGTTCACACAGCGTTTCTGGATAGGTTTTCGATCCTAAAAACACATCCAAAAGCGCTGTGCAAAACGCATCCAACATGCAAGTGCGTGTTTAGATGCGTTTTTGCGGCAGCAGGATCGCACCCTATAGTTTTAAATAGGGTGCCTGCTGCGTCAAACAGATCAATCTCAATTCTTTTAATGGATCCGAAAGACGCATCACAAAGACACATGTAAAACATGTATTTTCTGAATGCTGATGCGTGTTTCACATTGAAAGCAATGTAAAGCACACTGCACATTGTTAGATGCGTGTTTTGGTCCGTTTACGGTCTGAAACACGGATCCACACACGTGTCCAAAAATGCTGTGAGAACGTACCCTTAGGGGGCGTTCACACGGCTTATTTCGCCGCGGATTGGCGCCGTACTGCGCGCCGGATTTGCGCTGCAGTACGGCTCCAATCCGTCGCAGTAATTACGATAATCCACAGTTCTCATAGAGAACCGTGGATTCTGTCGCTCCTCCCCGCTCGGCGAATCCGCCATGAGGTGCGAAAGTGACATGCACATTATCCAGGCGCAATACGCGCCGTGGATAATGCAAGTCTATGGGGCTGGCGGGCAGCGCCCCCGCCCCTTATTCAAGCCGGAATTGCGAGCGCAATCCGGCTCGCAATTCCGGCTTGAATAAGCCGTGTGAACCGGGGCTTAGGAGTACAGTCAGCATTCTCTCAGAACTTTTGACGTATGGTCAACGGCAGTATGCTATCAGAATGTATAAGGTCATAGCTTACTGACAAGTGAAATTTAATAATCAGATGAAAAGGAACAGCACAACACACAGTTAAAGCAGAAAATGCTCCAGAATTGTGAAAAAAATATGGCAAACACAAGTAGTATATAAACAGACACCTCACAAGTTGTTTATGTGTTTGTTTTGTTCATATTATAAAAACCTAGAAAACAACACTTTTTTTAAGTGCACTTTTTCAGCAAATGTAAACTCAGAAGGAAAAATAAGGCTACTAAAACTACACAAAATGACTAAGTACACTCTAAACATGGGTGTAAGTGTAACCATAGCCATAGAGATAGGGCTGTGGAGTCGGCAAGCCAAAGCCCCGACTCCAACTCCTCAATTTCCCAAACCTCCGACTCCCTCATACATGGTGCATGTTTAAGGGATAACTTTACTGTAGGAAAATGGTAACATCCGGGTGTTTATCACCTTCTGATACAATAATCAAACTATTAGGTAGAACAGACACTGACCAAAGAAAAAAGGGAACAATGTTTTGATTTTTTTGGGAAAACTTGTTGGTGGAGTTGAAGAAAAAGCTGTTATTTGTATTCAAGTTCCAGTCTGCACTAACACTGGGAATGTGTTAGAAGAGACCTGGGATCAGATTTTGGTCAAAAAAAATTGCTTGAATCTGATCAGAGCCCAGAAGGATTCAGGAAATATTGAAAACAAAGGTGGATTCACCAAATACTAACAAAATAATAAAAACTAACATTTTGATTTTTAGGAGCAAAATAGTAACAATGCAGTTACAGTAAAGAATCTGCAGAACTAAGCAGATGCTAAATACTTGAAAGTCACATTTATGTATAAGATGGGTAAGATGACTGTATATAAAATTACAGTAGCCTCATGTACAAAGCTGTAGTGGATGGTGAGACATGGAGCCTGAAAGTCACAAGTTCAAAACAATGTTACCATTTTGCTTGTCAGGGTAAAATATATTTATTGGATATAACTTTAGAACACAAAAAATTGTAAATATGCAAAACACTGCAGGAACATTTGTGGAGTCTCTGAATTTGTTCTGAGAAATAGTATTGCCTCCATCAGATCCTGCATAGACGACCTCACATCTGATCTCATTATTTCCAGGCTAGAGAACGGCCTCTCTACACTAACTTGGGTTGGTGGCAAAGCGGTGACCACAGGGGCAACATCTCTAACAATGTCAGGGTATAAAGGAATTGCCTCAGCCACAGTCAGTTTTGATGAGTGGTTGAACTCTTCTACTTCTTTGAAAGCAGGTGAAAAAATTTGGTGAACTGTTTGCCATGGGAGCAGAATCTTTCCCCTGGAGCAGCGCTTTGCCTGCTCCATGTCATAAATTACACTCCTCATGTGATAAGGGTGAAGATATGGGAGCAATAGCACTGGCTGGACCCAATTCCTCTTGCTCTTTGCACTGCATCGAACTAATTGGACCAACTTATTATATATTTTGGGAGTCGGACTCCGTCCATTTTATGACGACTCCGACTCCTGTAAAATAGGCTCCGACTCCACAGCCCTGCATAGAGACAGCTGCGGGGCCCAGGGGTTGAGGGGGATCCACTCAGGTACAAGAACATTGTTCCTTTTTATAAGGAAAAGTAGTTCATGGTTTTCTGCTGTTCAGTTCTACTATGTAAGTTCCCTGACATATGGCGGTATTATTTATACCTTATGCGTGCATTTCGCTGCGCATAAAGTGCAAATGCACGCCGCAATTATGGCAATTCATCGCTCTAATAGAGAACTATGGATTACGCCTGGTCTCCTTGGGCGTACAATACGATCATATCGTACGCCCGAGGAAGAGAAGTGACATGTCAATTGTTCGCGGCGCTGACAATGCAAGTAAGCAGGGCTAACCCCCCCCTGCTTTGGAATTACATGCTGATCAGCGTGGGTAAGGGTATGCTCACATGGCGTGTGGAGTCCTTGTTTACATACGTTTATAGATGGACGTTTGGATCCATGTTTTGGACCCAAACACGCATCTAACAATGTGCAGTGTGATTTTTTATAATGCTTTCAATGTAAAACACACATCGGTGTTTAGACCAGCGATCGCCGATGCGTGTTTACTTGCGTCTTTTGGATCCGTTCAAAAAACTGACATGTCAATTCTTAAACCGAAAGACGCAGCAGGAGCCCCATTTAAAACTATAGGGTGCGATCCTGCTGCAGCCAACACGCATCCGATTGACGCAGTGCTTTTAGATGCAATTTTCGGTTTCAAATCGGATCCAAAGTGCTGTGTGAACAAACCCTAAATGTACATCATGCATTGCGGTTCAGAAGTATATGAAAATGGTCTAAAAAGAAACCGTTAAATGGAATTGTTTTAACATACTGCATTGCACTGTAAGGGTATGTTCACACGGCGTGTTTACTCCACATTTACATACGCTTTTTGATCCATGTTTGGATTCGTCTCTCGGACCTCAAACACATATCTACTAAATAGCAGTGTGATTCTACACTGCTTGCAATGGTAAACACACATCGGCGTTCAGACGAGTGATCACCGAAGCGTGTCTCACTACGTCTTTCGGATCCGTCTTCCGGATGACATGTCACTTCTTGGCCCGAAAGATGCAGGAGCCCTATTTTAAACTATAGGGTGCGATCCTACTGCATCCAATACGTATCCAAACATGCAGCTGTATGTTGGATACGTGTTGGATCTGTTTTGCATCCGATTGCTGCAGCGTATTTGGATCCCAAATCGGATCCAAAAACACCATGTGAACAACCTCTAACAAGGCGTTATTAGACTGCTAAACTTAACTGTTAGGCCATGTTCACACGGCTTATTTCGCAACGGATTTGCAGCTGTATTTACGGCCACAAATCTGTTGCGAAATCAGTTACAAACAAGTAACTGGCAGTTTTACATTGATTTTAATGGGAAATACGTGTCGTCGTTCAGACGACACTTATTTCCGTTCCGGATTGCGGCCGCAAAAACAATGTGCATGTCAATTATTTCCGGACGGATTCACCAACTATAATGAATGGGGATGGTGAATCTGTCGGGAAATCAGTTCCAAATACGTGCCACACTTAGTGGCACTTATTTGAAACTGATTTGCACCTGATTTCGGAACGTATTTACAATCGGCAATCCGACGTAAATACGTTCTGAAATAAGCCGTGTGAACATTGCCTTACAGAGGTTTTACAAGTATAATGACAATGATGATTGGCTGGTTAAGTCTCTGGGACATTGTACTTGAAACCACACTCAACATACAGTGTCCCAGGAAAGACTATTGTACGGAGATAATATTGAGGCCATTGTAACTTGAGGGACCACTGTATAGATTTTGACGTGGATTTAGGTGCGTATTTACTCCAATATTTTAACCTTTGCACAGTAGATTTACTTTTAATGGATTTCACCCTGCATTGCAAATAAAGAACCTCACAAGTTGGCAGCAAATCCAAATCAAAACGTATATGTAATGCAGGTGGCATATTAACTGCATCCAAGTCCGTAGCCAAAATATTCGCCACATGCCTATGGCCGTCTTTCTGTAAACCAGCACAGCTCACCCGCGGAACCTAGATTTCCAATCTTGTAGTATCTCAATCCCCAACCTCCAGAGTAAACCTCCACACATGCACAGCAGATGACCTTTATAATGTAAGATTTACAGTAAATGCTATGGCACTCTGGATTCTCATCTGAGAATGGCATGTGATTGAGAGAGAACTTATGGAATAATAAGGTCATGGCCTACACTTTTATGGCACCCGTGAGAACCACTGCTTGAAGACAACTGCTCCACATGTGTATCAGAACAGACTGTTTTCAATTAGGCACAAAGCTTTGTAGTAGATGCAGTGCATACAAATAACCGGGCGCACCTGAAATACGACCGATACACCGGAGATCAATTGTCATAGAAACTGGATCAGATGGCAGCAAAATTGCTTTATTATTTCGCTGTTAGTGCACATTTCACACTAGAAATGATTGAAAGCCAGGCTTCATACATGTGAAAAAAAACAGTTTACAGCCATTTCTATGCTGTTTTTTAGGGGTTTTTTTTATAAAACAAAAGTACAGTTCTTTAGGGGAGGATCACACGGCTGTTAGCAAATAGAACAGCATATGACAAAAAAAAAAAAACATCAAAAACCAAAACCTAAAAATTGCTTTAAACGTCATTTAATTTTGTCAAAAGCAGCTGTGTTTCCGACAAGTTTTTTGGGTAGTTTTCAGTTTTTGGCTAGTTTTTAATGTATGCAAAACTCATACCTTGTTAAAGTACCTGGGCAGTTTTTCAGCAGAAACGTCCAAAAACTGCGCCAAAAAATTTTCTGTTTACATAGAATTCACTAGTAAATTTTCTGCCCTGCTCTGTCGTTTTTTGCAACATGTTACAAATAACAACCAGCAGCAAAAATGATCAGAAAAAAAAGTTCTGTGCAGACAACTATTAGTCCACGAGATCTGTTGTTTATTCAGCGGTTTTAGAAAATGAAAAAACTACTGAAAATGTGTGCTGTGTAGACCTAGCCTGATTCACCGCTGAAACAGAAAGGAATCCATGTCTCAAAAGCAGCAGTAATTCAGTGCAGTGTCTGGACACAGATTTGTCATTTCAGATGTGGTTTTGAGGCTGAATTTAGAGGCGGATTTCAACCCTGATATACTCTAAGGCTATGTTCACACGGTGTATTTGCAGGGCGTAATTACGCCCCGCAATTACGCCGTGTGACCGGGGACGGGGCGGGAGCGGGGGAGTGAGCAGGGGGCCGGCACTTCGCCTGCCCATAGACAATCACTGCTAGCGGCGCGTATACGCCGCTGGTAATTCACATGTCAATTATCTCCCCGCCCAGCGGATTCGCCGAGCAGGGAGAGGAGACGTAATCCATAGTTCTCTATGAGAACTGTGACTTACCGTAATGAATGGGCCGTTTTCAGCCCGTAATTTGCGCACTTTGGCGCGTAATTACGAACCGAAATACGGCCCATTTTAAGTCGCGTGGACATGGCCTCAGGCTATATTCACACGGCTTCATTACGGGACGTATTTCGCCCCGCAATTATGTCGTGTGTACGGGGACGGGGCGGCCGGCAGCTAGTAATTCACATGTCACTTCTCTCCCTGCTCGGCGTATTGTGTGCCCGGGGAGAAGAGACGGAATCCATAGTTCTCTATGAGAACTGTGGATTACCGTAATGACTGGGACGTATTTCACTCCGTAATTTGCGCAGTACGCCGCAAATTACTGTGTGAAATACGTCCCAGTCATTGCCGTGTGAACATAGCCTAAAGGGGTTTTAAAACCCAATAAAATTTGTATACTAACAGCTGATATTGACATATAACGCAAGATGTAATACCTACAATACCAATCTGGTGCGGCTCCTGTGCCATTGCTAGTCTCAATTTACCCGGCTCCAGTGATGTTGAATGGTCCCAACATATGATTGCAGCGGGCAATCACTGGCCTCAGCAGTAACCTCAGAGGTGCCAAAACATTCCTGCTACAGCCTCACAAACATCACCTCATTGCTGGAGCCCAAAGACTGTGTGCACCAAGGAAGCGGCAAAATCAGCATTTTCACTTTTGTTAAAATCCCACTAAAATAAACTTGTTCTTCTGACCGATAATTTCTTAGATGTCTGATTAAAAAACACCAATGTGAACAAGGTTTAAAGGGTTTTTGCCACGAAGTAAAATTGACGTGGGAAGTTTGTAAACTAAATAACAAACATTTTCACCATTCATTATTATTAAAAGTTCTGCACCGTTTTTGTGTTAGCTGCTCCTTTCGTGATCCATTGTTTACAGCTCGTCTCCAGGGGATACGACCAGGGCTGAGAGCTCCTCAGTCCTGGTTGCACATGCTCAGACATCACCTCTCTTCTCAGGTAACTACTGAGTGTTCAAACCCCAGGTGCTGTCATTCTACTTCCATCCTCTGTCCTCCTTAGTAATTAGTCAAACAGTGCAAATAAATTAAAAAAAAGAAACCTCAAAGAGAAAAAAAATCCACAGGTTAAGTTCCTGCAGGAATTTGAACCTAGGACTCTTGTGCTTTAAAGCAAAAATGTTACCTTCGAGCTCCACTGTAGCTACTTACAATTCTATACATAAACAGACCTTTCTTTGACTACAGAGAGCAAAGGTCTGGTGATGTCATCCTGCTGGGTCACATGATATGCAATTCAAACTAATCACACACGCCCCTTCTGAGCACACAGAGCTGAAGAGCTGGATGCAGGAGGTATGAAATAAGATAGTGGCAAAACCCCTTTAAACCTGAGTTCACACTGCAGTATTTTAAATCAGTATTTGTACGCCACAACCAGGAGTGGAACCAGAGAAATGATATTATGGAAAGAATTGCACCTCTTGGGTATTTTGGATCCACACCTGGTTTTGGCTTGCAAATGCCACTACAAAATACTGCAGTGTGAACCAAGCCTTACACTGCTGTTTTCTATGGCTCCACTGTGGTAGCTATTAGGATACTGGGCAAAAATGTACTGTGAATGGAGACACAAAATGTTGTTTAAACGGCCACTAACATGAAAGTATGTTGAGACTTATAAGCCGCACCACAAACAATGCATTTTTGTTTATGGTGTTTTGGTGATTTTTTTTATTTTCTTTACAAACAAAACAAATAGCACCTTAAAAATGTATGTAGAAAAATGCATTAAACCCATGGCAGCTTTTACAAGACCGAAAAACACACCACAAAAAAGCTATGTGAAGATCCAGTCCAGATGTATCAGTGAGAAATCTATTCACATGTGAAATCCATGCATTCCTCAGCCCGGCACATGCAGTGTTTACTACGCTACAGAAAGGCCCGACGCCGGCAGGACACGTCTGGATGTAATCTGAATCTATTGCTGAGAGAATTCAACAAATGATAATTACTCTGTTTGCTAAACTGGCTGGTCGACTTGAATCTAAACTTGTACTGTATTTGTTGTCAGCTCGATTAACATTGCTATGTTAGCTAATGAATACCTATCATTTACATGGGAATTGGGTAAGCAGAGGGCAGCAAGGTGAAAGAAAAGGTTACTGACACTTTTCACAATGTAGTAAATGTATAGAGTAGGCGGCCTGCAGAGCGATGCTTGACAAATTCCAAGAGCCTTAGCTAAAATGTTATTTTTGGAAGCCTGGAGTCAGGTCAAGCAGAATCTAAATGTTTCCAGGGCTCCCGCAGTGTCTGGATGCTTGGGCTTTTGTACCTTCAAGTCCCAGCTCTTACCCTGTGATTGAAAATCCTTCCAAAGTTCATTTTAACACTTAAAAGGTCAATCACTTACACAGTGGCTACACATTCTGATACAATTATTAGGTCAAGTCCGACACTGGAGATTTGTTGCAAAACTTTCTGTGATTGCCCCTTCATCTGAATGGGGCTTGGTTCACACATGCGTCAAAGGTTCTGTTTAGAACAGGGCTCCCCAACTCCAGTCCTCACGCCCCACCAGCAGGTCATGTTTTCAGGATGTCACACAGAATGCACTGACAATAATGAAATCACCAGTGCAATACTAATGAAAGCCAAAAAAACATGACCTGTTGGTGGGCCTTGAGGACTGGAGTTGAGGACCCCTGGTTTAGAACTTCAATTGCATGTTCTGTTGGCCGCAAAGGACACCACGGTGGAAACCCTGAGGACCTATTGTAATCAATAGGCTGTGGGTGTCCATTAAGAAACAGTCACTTGATGTCCGTTTTCACCTCTGTGATGGAGGTTCTGATCTGAATCAAGCCACAGGCCTGGTTCACCTCTGCATTGAAGGTTCGGTTCCGAACCTCAATCAAAGAGGTGGAACTGGACCCATTTCACAACTGACACCAGCGGTGCCCGAAGAACCCACTGACTAAACTGGGATCCATTGGGTTGCAGCAAAGGTGTCCATTGTTTCAATGGAATCTCCGACACCGATGTGAACCAGGCCTTAGGCTATGTTCACACGGCTTAAAATGGGACGTATCTCGGCCTGTATTTTGCGGCGTACTGCTCTAAATACACGGCGAGATACGTCCCAGTCATTACGGTAATACACAGTTCTCATAGAAAACTATGGATTACGCCTCCTCTCCCCGCTCGCACAATACGGGGCAAGATATGTCCCAGACATTACGGTAATCCACAGCTCTCATAGAGAACTATGGATTACGCCTCCTCTCCCCGCTCGCACAATACGGCGAGCGAGTAGATACGGACCATGCTCTACTAGGAAACTACGCGACTATTACATCCATGCCCTGCTACACATGGGGCCGAGGGCAATGCCCCCCGCTCGCAACACAGCCTCATGCAGGACAAATATGTCTCCCAATCCCTGCTCACAGATACGGGGCGAACACGTAGTCATTAGAGAAATCCATGTGCACCCCATCAGGAATGAAGGAAACACTCCTCTTGCTTATGGAATGTAACATTAGCCATAACACATGCTAGGGGGCCCTAGAGTAAATGGTTTCCCCTCCTCTCCCATTTGGATAATACGGCGAGGGGGGGAAAAAGGGACATGTCAATTACTAGCGGCGATTACGCGCCGTGAATAATGCATGTCTATGGGGCCGGTGGGCTGCCCCCCGCGCACACAGCGTAATTGCAGGCGAAATATGTCCCGCAATTGTTGCCGTGTGAACATGCTTAGGAACCCATGTGCCCCCATGCAGATGAAGGAAAGTTTGTTATGGTAAAAATATACCCCAAACAGCTGTAGGGGCCCAGGGGGTTAAAGGGACCAATTCAGCTTCAAGAACAATATACTTTTTTGTAGGAAATAAGAAGTTGGTGGTTTTCTGCTATCTAGCACTACAATACGGGTTCCCTGGTATATGGTGGTATTATGTATACTGTGAATCATTGCCACTTATGCTTCTGTTTTAGTTTCCTAACATTAGGGGATTGGGATCCATCTTATTTTGCTACGGGGCCCTATGAATTCTAGCTAAGCCCCGCCTTTATTCAGTTTCTGCAGTTATCAGTTGGAGAAATTTGTTAAAACTTTGGCACAAAGTCTGCCGAATACACCTTTACTTTACAGAACAGCCAAACCTGACTAGAAACTGAATACAACTAAACCTACAAGAATATATGTTTAGAGTGTTACCCTCTGTTTTTTGCTATGGAATGCTGAGCATTTGGTGATGATTTTGAACACAGATTTTCCCCAATCCAGCGCTAAAAAAAAGGTGCACTTATTTATAATAGAATGCGAATCCAGCACAGTTTTCACACAGACTGTGTCAGAATTCATCCATGGTTGAACAAAGTCTAAGGCTGGGTTCACACAGGGTTTCTGATGCATATCTTGATGCACCAAAATACACATCAACACAAGTCAGTAGTGTCCCATTGTTCTTTTATAGGAATATGCAATATTGGTGCAAATAGTGCTATTTTTGATGTGTTACTTGGCACTTAAAAAACAGTGCATGTCCGATTTTTCTATTTAAGTCTAAAAGGTTGACAGATGGTTTACAGACTGAAAAAACGTCTGTAAATCCAACTGAAAACCCATGCTGTGGTAATGGGCCCTAATAGTTCATCATTAAATCCATCCCTAGAACTTCAGGAATGTTTCAATAAAAAAAAAAAACCCAGTAAATTTGCTGTAAATGCAAGAGCAGAATACAGGTTGCTGTTTAAAGGGATTTTCCTTATTGGACAAATCCTACTCAAGAGAAGCGTCCCTCGACAATAAATTTCTTATTTAAAGTGTACCTGCCAGGACCCGTATTGATCAGATATGGCAGCAAGTGTTCAATTCTCTGCAACACCTGCAAAGAGGAAATTAAGCATTACACAGCACTATTTCAAATGAATGAGTTTTCTGTGCAATGCAGGAAGAGTCCTCCAAGAAGACTTTGGGTATGTCCACACGGAGTGTTGGATCTATTTTGGATCAGAAAAACGCAGCCAAAAGTGCTGCGTAAATCACATCCATAACTCATCCAACATGCAGGTGCGTGTTATGGTACGTTCACATGGCGTTTTGGGTCCGTGTGTTTTTACACTACATCCTAAACGGACCTGAAATCGTATCCAAAAACACTGTGTGAACATACCCTTAGGCTGCGTTTTGGCTCCAGCAGGAACGCACCCTATAGTTATATAGTTGAAATATATATATTTTAAATATGGTGTCTGCTGCGTCTTTTGTATCAAGAATTGACATGTCAATTCTTTGAACGGATCAGAAAGACGCATCGGCGGTCACTCGTCTGGATGCCGATACGTGTTTTATATTGAAAGCAATGTAAAAATCGCACTACACATTGTTAGATGCGTGCTTGGGTCCGTTTAGGGTCTGAAACACGGACCAAATACGCACCTAAAACCGGATCCAAAACGCCGTGTGAACATATCCTTTTTGTGTAAAGGCCAAGAAATAAGGCTCCACCTCATTATGTCAAAAAACCTATTAAAGGATTCTTCAAAGGGTTATCTACATCTGAGAGCCCCTTCAATGACAACGAAAGTCTTTTAATGTCATGCAGCAGACATAGGCTCAGTGCACACTGCGTTATTTTGAACGGATGACGGATTCGTTCTGATGGAAGGGAGAACGGATGTGTTAACATGTTCATTGACTAATGAAGGTGGATCGATGTTAAACGTGCATTGACAGTGTCCGTTTTTACACTTTCCGTCAAATATGCGTTTTTTTCAAGTTTTTTAAAAAAAACAACATACGTTAGAGTATACTTTTTTTACAATGTATGTCAATGGAAAACGGATCCTAGTGTTTGTGCCCATGTTGTATACGTTTGTATCAGTCATAAAATATATAAACAAACCTAGCCAATCAAATTAGCAAGGAAAAACAGGTGACAGCCGATAGAAAAGGGAGTAAAAAAAATAAAGAAAAAAAAACGGATGTCAAATGTATGCTCCAAACAGTGCATGTTTGGCATACGTCTAACGCAGTGTGCACCTAGCCTTAGGCAGGTATCGTGCTTTTGGGTGCTCACAGTACTTAATAAAGCCATAAGGGTGCTTTCACACAAAGTATTTTTTTATGCATTTTTGGGTGCTCTTTTGTGCAGAAATCCACAGAAATTAATGCTGTACATTTCTGCATAAAAAAACACATCCAAAAACGCATCAAAAAAATGCTCCATGTAAAAGCACCCTAATGCAAGTAATATTTTCTGGAATTTCCTACGTTTTCTTGTGGGTTTGGAGAATATGAACCCAAAAGGTTCTTTTGTAGCTGTTGTGAAAGTAGAAAAAAAAACACGTTCCTTTTTTTGCACCAGACGATCATTTGCTTTTTAACAGTCGCAGGGACATTTGCATTGTAGCATGTTCATGTGACACAAAGGGGATCTACAAAACATCCTGCTCCAAGTTTTCTTTGGATGAAATGTAACAAGTCTTCTGACACTGCTAAGAAAAAGAACAACAACCTTTCTGTTTCTAAACTTCTGATTAGCTGCAAATGTTCCAAAAATAGTCAAATGAGAGCTAATGCCCACGGATGAGGATAGCACACTGAAAAGAAAGCCAGTGTCCCTCTATTAACAAAAGGTCCGTTCACACAATGCAGATGTTAATTTGCTGCATAAATCTGAATCGGGTTGTTTTTGCAAAAAGTGTGTGTTTTATTTGTAAGCCCCATTCATACTGATAGAAGAGCTACAGAATTTCCTGCAACAAATATGCCATGGGGGAACAAACCCTAAGTGTATGTCTACATGGCATGGTTTTACAGTCATTTGGGATTTTACAGCGCATTTGGGATTTGAAAACCCTTAAAGGGGTTTTGACAAGAAGTGAGTTCCTTAGGGCGAGTCCCCACTGCACAGGACAAATACCGGCCGGTTTGACAGCCGGTATTTGTCCTGTTTTGTGGGCGTCCCCAGGGCCGCGGGGGGACGGCTTTTCTCGGCGATGAGCGGAGAAAAGCCCTCCCCCTCACATTGACAAGCACAGATTCCGTCCGGAAACCGGACAGAAGATTGTGCTTATAGTATGTTTTGGTGACGGACCGCGAGCGGCAAAACCGCCGGACGGCAAATCCTGTGCAGTGGGGACTGCTGCACGGGTTTTTCATGGAGCACCATTGTGCTCGTTTTCGGACGGTTTTTCAGGCGGTCTGAAAAACTGCAAACCAGCTGAAAAACCGGCCGAAAACCCGTGCCGTGGTGACTGCCCTTACTGGTAATCTGTTCAGGAGAGATAATAAACAAAACATGCTGAGTCACAGGGGAGAGAGAGGGGGGCTGAGAACAGAGCCATAAAGCAGGGAGTGTGTGTAATGTTTAATTCAAATAATCACATTACAACCAGTGGATTCTGTATACAAAAGACAGGATCTTTCTCCACAGTCCCTTGCCAGCTGATTCATATTCCCTGTCATCAGATAAGAAGTGTGTCAGTGTTGTGGTCCCGTCTAATGTAAACTTTTAAGTAACTAAGGGCATGTAAAGAAATCTGTAGCTCTCAGAGGCTTCACTTTTTGTAATCACATATATTTAGACCCATTTTGGAGGATTCCACGTTAAAATCCAATTGTCAACCATCCCCATAGACCTCAAATAGAAAATCCGAGCTGCAGTCTACACATCAGGTTTTCTGAACTTGAATTTAAAAACGGACAGTTTTGCAAAAAACTTGGAACATGTTCAGTTATCCCCTGTATTTCACTCGGTAAACGGCAGATTATTAAACTATTCAATTCAATGGGATGTCCAAATCTGAATACCGTTAAAAAAAAAAAAGTGTAACATAAAAAACAAGCAAATCAAAAGTGTAAAATACTGGTCAGATTCTAATTTACAATCCGACCAGTATTTTTCCTTTGCCGTGTGGACAACACCTAATCCCAAGAGATTTTTTCATGTGTGGGGGAACTGGTTGATAGCACAAATGATGTAAGAGATAAGTGAGGGGCAGGCTGGATACTGAATGTGTCAGTGAGTTGTGTGTTATGAATGGCTGATTGGAAGTCTCTACCCTTTATGTAACATCCGCATTGTTAAATATTAAGTGTAAGGCTATGTTCACAAGGCTTAAAATAGGACGTATTTCAGTCCGTAATTACGCGGCGTACTGCGCGAATTACGGCTGGAATACGTCCCAGTCATTACGGTAATCCACAGTTCTCATAGAGAACTATGGATTACGTCTCCTCTCCCTGCTCGGCAAATCCGCCGCGGGGGGAGATAAGTGACATGTGAATTACCAGCGGCGTATACGTGACGCTGGTAATGAAAGTCTTTGGGCCGGCGCGGTACCGGCCCCCCGCCCCCGCTCCGCCCCCATCCACACGGCGTAACTGCGGGGCGTAATTACGCCCCACAAATAAGCCGTGTGAACATACCCTAAGATTTTCATTGTTACAGGGCTGAACATAGTCAATTCTTGCACTACTGTATTTGGTAATAATGCACACACTAGGGTTTGATCTACTTTACCCAGATGTACCCAATTCTTGTACTAGGTCATGATTTTTCCTTTTTTTGTCTGCTTGAGAAAGAGGTGTGCCTTTGCTTTGAAACGTTGCAGCAGGTGCAGACGTCTCAAGCCCGGTCTCCCGGCGTCTCTCCTTAGGCTTAGGTTCAGCGGAGTCTCGAGGCAGGCCGTGAATTATGCCCACTATCAATTACGCTTCTTTCATGAAACGGGATGGTGGGAGCAAAGTTAAGGATTTTTGGAGCGGGGTGGCCTCGTCTTACTTCCCGTTCGAAGGTACAATTTTTCTTACTATCCGGAAATTTAGAATCACATGTCAATTATCTCCCCGCCCGACGTATTCGCCGAGCAAGGAGAGGAGACGTAATCCATAGTTCTCTATGAGAACTGTGAATTATCGTAATGACTGGGACGTATTCCAGCCGTAATTTGCGCACTTCGGCGCGTAATTACGGACCGAAATACGGCCCATTATAAGCCGTGTGAACATGGCCTTAGGAATTTGAATTCGAGCGGAGTCTCGGAAGGACTATGGATCTCATGTGAACGGCTTATGCCGCAACTAATCTAAGTATCATTTTTATGATCTTCTTTCATAAGAAAAGCTGCATGATATATGATAAAGCTGGATTTGAATTCAATAAAGTTAATAAGGACTTTTATATAAGGATGGCTGGTGTTTTATGGTGGTTACCTCTTTTTGTCTTGACATTCCCTGTTCTGAAGGGTATCATACTTTTCTATACTTTCCTGGAAATTAATAGAACTATAAAAAAAAAAAAATCTGTTGTTTGAACTTAACCTAATAGTTACATAAAGACCAAAAACATTACAGGAAAACTAAACAAATCAACCATTTTACACCAACAAAGCCTTTCCTTAAAGGAGTTGTCTCATTACAAGCTTTCAGCCTGTCAGTGAGCCTGGTAAGTTGAACTGAGGGGTGTGCTTCTTGGTCTGTCTCTTCTGCTCCCTCTTCCCCCCTCCCATCAGCACACAGGCAGCTACTTAACTTCTATTTCAGGGGGGGGGGGAGGGGTTTTGTCGCCAGAGTTCACCCTGTGTGTGGCTGCCTAGGTCTGTTGCAGGAGAGGGCCCGATCTATGAGTGTAGAGAGGAATGTGAAGTGTTTTCTAATAACAGAGCAGAGGATGCAATCCCCTGCTTAGCTTACAAGTCTCCACATTCCAGCAACAACAAGGGAGTGTTTTCTATACTCAGGATGTCTCACTAATACAGGAGAGCATAAAGTATTCACATGCCTGATCTGTATAGTATTATTATAGTTACAGCTCCACAGACACATCATGATTATAGTAACACACAGGGTCACTGCTGTCAAATCTATCTGTGTAGAGAGCAGGAGGAAGCAGGCACACACAGGGTTAATCCAGGCAGCATGGACACAGAAGCCAGAGTTCCTTCCCCCTCCCTCCACTACAGAAGCATTCTGTGTGGGAGGGGCTCTCTGCTCCAACCTGTCTTCAAAGGTGATGATCATTCAGACCTGACAGCCAGTAAGATAAGGATCAACAGGTCGGCTGCTATTTGAAACTTGAGAAGCTATGTAGTACTATTAACAGGGGTAGCTCAAATCAGTAGACATTTGTAATGAACTATATAAGAAAAAGCTGCTTGTTTTAAAGATCCTTTTAATTTAAAACCAAATCATTACGGAAACTAAACAAACCCCTTTTAAGTATACCAAGTAATAAAACCACAAATCATATAAAATTCACAAAGGATTTTGCTCTCCTGGTTTTTTATCTCAGGGCAGGAAAATGAAAAAACAACATAAAGGGAAATAATTGTTTCTTTTTTCCAACTTCAGAAGTACATGGCAAATCCAGCTGATCAGAATGCAGATAAACACCTTCCGTCCTCACAGCTTTTCGCATGGAATGCATCTACTAGTAAAAAACAGTGGGGGAAATTTACTATTCTGCTTGTACCTATGATTTGTCATACAATGGGGTGCATCACCTTTAAAACCAATTCACTGTGTCTTTTAGTATGTGAGCCAACCAATACTTGCTTTAAAAAGCAAATCAAGTCTAAGGATGTGTGAAATGTATTAAACAGCATAAGCCACTATCTAATCTAAACTTAGGCTGGATTCACACCCCCTTAAGGCTATGTTCACACAGCTTAACTGCGGGGCGTAATTTCGCCCCGCAATTACGCCGTGTGGAAGGGGGCGGGGGAGCGAGCGGGGGGCCCGCCCTTCGCCGGCCCATAGACAATCACTGCTAGCGGCGCGTATTCGCTGCTAGAAAGTGACAGGTGAATTATCTCCCCCCTCAGCGTATTCGCCGAGCGGGGAGAGGAGACGTAATCCATAGTTCTCTATGAGAAATGTGAATTACCGTAATGACTGGGCCGTTTTCAGGCCCGTAATTGGCGCACTATGGCGCGTAATTACGGACCGAAATACGCCCATTTTAAGCCGTGTGAACATAGCCTAATGATTACGTTGAGGTATCCATTGGGGTACCGTAAAAGAAGGTACTCTGGTGGATAGTGCGACAAAGCTGCGCTGATTAATAGAGCTGACGTAGTCCTATGTGACACCAATTCAGGTAAGATCAAAATACCAATATTAATCTCAGTCACCACAAACCTACGAATATATACTAGTTAAAGGGGTCCTCCAGGACTATCTCTTTATTGTTATAGGGCTCACAACTGTATTATATTAAGCTTTGTAATTCATACTTCTTAAAATTATTTACTAGTTCTGCTAGAGCCTTGTCTTCCCCTCCACCCATTTTCTGCAAACCACCTAATGTTTATTGATCACATAGCCTCCGTGAACATTTTGTCATCATTCAGTGGGCGTGCTTAAATCCAGGCTCGGCTCAGGAACACTCCGCTTTAGTGGGTGTGACCTGAGCAGAGAAAGATCTAGCTGCATTCACTCCTGCCAGCCTGTAGCTTGCAAGTGAATAGAAGTAATTACATTAAAGTAATTACAGAGTAGGAGGAACTGTTTATTTATCTTTGAGTCCTGCTGGCAGAATTTAATAATGGGAGCAGAGGACAGCAGTTCAGAGCTGGGGGGTTGTGAACTGCTGTCATGAAAATGACTGCAGCTCTGTAGAGTTACACAGTGACTCATAATCATGACAGCAAGTAACGAGCTGGGGGGGTTACACACTATTGACAGCACAGTGTTTAGCAGTGATAACTGTGGAGGGAAGTCCTAGAATGCATAGCAGTCTGGGACTTGTAGGAAAGAGATGCTGGAGAACTAGTGACACTCCCACAAGCAGAAAGATTTACTGCAAAAACTGGATCTCATGATAGATGAATAAGGCTATGTTCACACGACTTAACTGCGGGACGTAATTACGCCCCGCAATTACGCCATGTGGACGGGGGCGGGGCGGGAGAGTGAGCGGGGGCCGGCACTTCGCCGACCCATAGACAATCTTTACCAATGGCGCGTATATGCCGCTGGTAATTCACATGTCACTTATCTCCCCACCCGGCGGATTCGCCGAGCAGGGAGAGGAGACGTAATCCATAGTTCTCTATGAGAACTGTGGATTACCGTAATGACTGGGCCGTTTTCAGCCCGTAATTTGCGCACTTTGGCGCGTAATTACGGACCGAAATACGGCCCATTTTAAGCCGTGTGAACATGGCCTAAGGAGGCAAACAAAAGGAAACATGTGAAGGTCTTGGAATAGCTTTACTTTTTCATATAAATGCTGTTTATAGTGTTCTATGAAATCGTTAAACTCATGGATAACCCCTTTAAATGATGACATCAAAAGAGAATTGTTTTAAATGAAATATATCTTTATCACGAAAATCAATTAATGGACAGAAACACAATATCACAGCTCCTTAAAGCTTGTACATCATCTCAAACAATGACAACTGGCAGGATAGCATGTCACTCGAACCGCTGTGGAAATACCAATGAATATCAATATCAAATAACAGTGCATCACTTAATATACTCACCAAGTCTAAGACCATAAAGTGATATATAAATAATATCAAAAGATATCCAGAAAAAGTATATAAATCGGTAAACGGACATATTTAAATTGTTACCCAGAAGTGACAGACATGCACCCTGCCACAAACCAAATAGGGCTACATCTGCTCTACTTATCTCTACAGGGGCACCGCCGCTACATTGCATTATCAGCCGGAGTACCTTCTCTTACGGTACCCCAACAGATACCTCAAACGTAGTCATTAATATAGTGTGAACCCAGCTTTACACTGTCTAAATTTTAGACATAGTGCAAGCAACGTCTTCCACCAGACATGGAAATTCAATTATATACTGATACAATAAATTAAAAGTATATCAGAATAAAAATGTATACATGATTTACACAGCCCGGCTTAAGGTTTACCAAACAGGTGGCTTTTTCCAGGGTATGAATCATGACATCCACAATATATACACTTCAATAGCAATCAAATGAATTACACAGGATATAAAATACATCATAGATTAAATATACAGACATCATTGTGAACACAACACACGCAGATGTGATTGACAGTTATCTCTGTATGCACAGGGGAGTCCGGAGGGGCCGCCTACTGGACTCTTAGGCCATGTTCACACGGCTTAAAATGGGCCGTATTTCGGTCCGTAATTACGCGCTGAAGTGCGCCAATTACGGGCTGAAAACGGCCCATTCATTACGGTAATTCACAGTTCTCATAGAGAACTTTGGATTACGTCTCCTCTCCCCGCCCGGCTGGGAGATAATTGACAAGTCACTTTCTAGCGGCGTATACGCGCCGCTAGTAATGTTTGTCTATGGGCCGGCAAAGTGCCGGCCCCCCGCTCCCTCCCCGCCCCCATGGCGTAATTGCGGGGCGTAATTACACCCTGCAAATACACCGTGTGAACCTAGCCTTACACTCAGAACAAGTAGAAGTCTCAAATTATATTGAATGATATGCAAATTATATTCAAACATTTACCACAATCTTATATACCCATCTTCTCCACTCCTTTTTCTCTAAAACATGCTGCCTCAAGACTGAAGTGTACTTTTAACATGACTTGTTCACATTAAGTAGCAAGTGATGGTAAGTAGAAGAGCTTTTGTTAGGCTTGTAGACAGGTTCTCACGTGCAGTTAGAAGTCTATATGCGAATGGTTTGCAGCAAAATAAAACCTAAAAAATAGGAGATGGGGTGGGGAGTCATATCACCCAAAGAATGATTTTAAAGACAGAGGACCACATGTATGAAAACTGTCTAGGTCTAAAACTCACTTTGTTGTCCAAAGCAACCAATCAGAGCGCTCCTCTCATTTTTCCAGAGCACTATATGAAATGAAAAGGGAGCTCTGATTGGTTGCTATGGGCAACAAAGTGAGTTTTAGACTTAGACTGTTTTCAAACATGTGGCCCAGAATGTTTTAGACATCTTGCATGTTCACATACAACCTCTTAAAGGGGTGTCCCATCTTAGACACTTATAGCACAATGACAGAATATGCCATAAAGGTCCCCCAAACCTATTGTGAGAACAGGTCCCCAAAAGTCTCAATTCAGAATGTAGAGTAGTTCACACTCTCCATTTTATTTTGTGGGAGTTAGGCTATATCTACACAGCACTGGATTTTGGTTGTTTTTTCCAACCGTACCCATCGCTGTGAAGCCCTAAATAGAAAATCCATGCTATAGTCTACACAGCACAGATTTTTTTTTACTGAGGGTTTCCTAAACCTAAACTCGTCTGGCGGAATATAGAACATGTTGTATATTCCGCCGGCTTTCCGTTGGATTCCTGTGCCGCCCATGTACTGTGGGGAGGGAAACAGAAAACCACGTTTTTTTAGCAAAAACCGCGCAGAAAAAACGGCGGTGTGGCACGGCCCAGCAATGTGAAAATACAGTTGGATTTTGGACGGCTGTGTAGACTGAGCCTTACAAGTACAGCCAAGCAATGTGTTTATCTGTACTCAGAAGTTCCATACAATAGAATGGAGAGTAGTTAGCAAGCGCAACCAACTCTACATACTGAAGGTTCTCATGAGAGGTGCAGGTCCCAGAAGTAGGTCCCCCAGATATAAGACATTTCTGGTATACCCTATTGATATGCACTGCATGTCTGAGATGGAAACGCCCCTTTAAATCAATCATATAAATGTATAAATAGATTGCCTGTTCAATACGTTCTTCCCACTGATGCTCATTAAAATTGCTATTGATTAAGAACAAGAACTGTTATATTGCTGTTTGACTGTACATTGTAAGATTCCAGAATAAGGGCATGTCCCCACGGCAAGGTTTTTGGACGGTTTTTCCGCCGGTTTGCGGTTTTAGGAACCGTCGGAAAACCTGCAACAAACTCTCTCCCATAGACTTCAATTAAAAAACCGCCCTGCAGTCCCCACTGAATGTTTTTTTCCGCCGGGCGGTTTTTCAGACCGCCGGCGGACTGCAAAACATTGAACATGCACATTCTTCCGACCGGTTTCTAGACGGAAAATTAACATTGGAGACGCGGTTTTCGGTTTTTGCAAAAAAAAAGTGAAGAAACATCCCACCTATAGTGGGTGTGTTTTTGGAGGTTGAAAAACTGTCTAAAAACCGCTGGGAAAACCGGGACAAACACAGTTCAAAAACCGAAAACAGCCCAAAAAAATAGACCGGTTTTGTGACAAAAACAGTCCAAAAACCGCTTGAAATGAGAGGCAAAAAAAGAGCTGTTTTTGTCCTTTGCTGTATGAACGCACCCTAAGGGCATGTCCCCACGGCACAGGTTTTCGTCCAGCTTTTCAGGCGGTTTGCAGTTTTTCAGACCGCCTGAAAAACCAGCCGAAAATGAGCACAATGGTGCTCTATGGAAAACCTGTGCAGCAGTCCCCACTGCACAGGTTTTCCGTCCGGCCGTTTCTCCGCCCGCGGTCCGGCTGCAAAGCATTGTGCTTGTACAAAAGAAGCCCCCACCCTCCCCGCGGGGACGGCCCAAAACAGGACAAATACCGGCCGGCAAACCGCGATGGACAGTAACCGGACGGAAGATTGTGCAAACACAATGTTTTGCAGGCGGAAAAACCGCCAGATGGAAAACCGGGTTTTCCATAGAGCACCATTGTACTCAATTTCGGCCGGTTTTTCAGGCGGTCAGAAAAACTGCAAACCGGCTGAAAAACTGTCCGAAAACCCGTGCCGTGGGGACATGCCCTAAGGCTCCATTCACATCATGCTTTTGCCATCTGCTGATCGCATACGTTTTAATAGCCTAAAAAGGTATTCTGCATGATAGCATGATAGACCCACAAAAATAATGGAGAAAACATAGCTCTAAAGTGCATACTTTTCACTACGTTTGCCTGGTTGATGTCGCTACAATTTTTATTTTGTGAAGGATGAAATTTTACATTTGTATGTTTAACAAATACGTTATTTGCATAAACTAGTGGGAAACAAGTGGGCCCTCCTCTATGACACACCAATCATACCAACCGATCCACCACCACTCCTGGTCAAAAGTGGATAGAAATAACTGCAAACATATGCTCAAACTGAAATAGAGGGAATATTTATACCTACTTTTGTTCTTAAAAAAAAAGTATCAAGTAAATGTATATGTCAAACGGGGATTAAAAGGGTTGTCTCACTACAAAGATTAACTTTTAACATGTAGGGACAAGTAATTGAAGACTTTTTGCAATTGTTTTTTTTTTTTGCTTTGTTAAGGAAATAAAAAAAGATTTTAGAGTGCACACAGGTAGCATCAGGGGGCAGGGAGTGACATCACCACAGGTGTTTTATCTCTAACAAATTACTTGTTTACTTTGAGCTCTAAAGCAGTGTTTTTTCTCAACTCCTGTCCTCAGGACCCGACCCACCAACAGGTCATGTTTTCAGGATTTTCCACAGAATGCACTGACCCTAATTAAATAACCTGTGCAGCATAATGAAATCACCTGTGCAATGCTAAGGAAAGCCAGAAAACATGACCTGTTGTGGGGTCCTGAGGACTGGAGTTGAGAAACACTGCTCTAAAGCTTTCTGTTGTATAGATAAGATCTTCTGCTCCCAGCAATGAATACCGAGTGGGCATGCTAATCACTGCTTTAGAACCACCCACAGCCGGACCAGGAAGAGAATGTAAAACTGCTTGTAGCTCTGAAACAGCATGGTGGGACAACCTCTTTAAAAACGTGATGTGAATGGGACCTAGTTTTAGTAATGTCTCAGACCCCAGACACATCTATTGGTACATACCTATCCAGCAGTAGAGGAGATGTAGACATAGAGAGATAGCTATAGATATACAGTATGTGACAAGGAGAATATAAAACAGACACTTACATTGAAGTGTATCTGTCCTGAGGAAGCGCGGGTTTTCCGCGTGAAACGCGTCAACTGTGCACTTGTTTTTATTGTTCTAACTGTTTTAATTCTGTCGGGGCCTGAAAGCTCTGATAGTTTTAGAATAAAATGTTGATGGTTTAATTATACCATTGCCTGAGACACCGATCTTTTGCTGAGTGCGCCGAGTCCACTACTATCCTCCACAGGGATATCCACTATACAGTATGTGATATAGATCTGTAGTATGCCCCTGTACCACATCTTCACCCTTTAAAGCTATGTCCTACAGATGTAATATGGCAAGCAACAACATGCATATGACTGTGAGAAACCTCACCTGTACCTGTTATTGTAGTCGCAGAGGGCCAGAGCTGGCTGGATACGGCTGTGTGCATGGGACCTCAGCAGACTATAGTGTACCTTGCCTTCAGCAGACTACACTACTGACATCACCTGAGGCAGGGATACTAAACCTCTGTGTTTGTATTTGTTATTGTGCCTTGCTGTTGTGTATTTCTTCTATGGTTATTGCCGTACTGCTAGAACCCAGCACAACGGTATTAATACTTGATGTACTATATTGTGTGAGTACAGCTGCACCCAGAATGACAGCTGTCATGTCTGGCCTGTAAGTGGGAGAATAACCTGAGAACTTCCCACGTGGTTTTAACAGTCTGTAGAGGATTAGCCTGTAATCTAGTCATCTGAGGACTAACTAGTGTGAACATAGCATGCCTGAAATCCTTCCAGCTCTGTTTCTTGCTGCCAGTCCTGATCTGAGCCGCCCTCCCTGCTCCCACGACCTGCACTATGACACCATTCACAGCCAGTGGGACTACTAGCACAACGCACACAACACACCAGATGGAAACTGTGCTTTACATATATCACAGATATCACCTACTAAGAATATAAACCCTCCACAACCTCTGAAAAGCTACATGGCAAAGTCATTACACCTAGTATCTGAAAACAGGTGAAGGAACGTGTTGACTGATCCACTCGTTTGTAGGTACTGTAGGGGCCATTCACACGGCTTATTTCGCCACGGATTGGCGCCGTACTGCGCGCCGGATTTGCACTGCAGTACGGCGCCAATCCGTCGGAGTCATTACGGTAATCCACAGTTCTCATAGAGAACAGTGGATTCCGTCGCTCCTCCCCGCTCAGCGAATCCGCCGGGCGGGGAGAAAGTCACTAGCACATTATCCAGGCGCAATCCGTGGATAATGTAAGTCTATGGGGCCGGCGGGCAGCGCCCCTTATTCAAGCCGAAATTGCGAGCGCAATCCGGCTCACAATTCCGGCTTGAATAAGCCGTGTGAACCGGGGCTAACACATCAGGGGCATCATATGCCATATTGATTGCATAGTACCTACAATTATATTCTGATACCAATGCCCGAACCTTACATTGTTTAAAATAGCATAGATGCTGTCCTGCTTAAAAGGGGTTTTGCCATCATAAACACTCATGAGATATCTATAGGATAGGCCACTCAGGTCAAATAGGTGTGGGTCCTACCTCTGAGACCTGCACCTATCTCCAAAATGAGACCCCAAAGTTCCCTGTTCAAAGGGAGCTTCTCCCTGATCTGAATGGAGAAGTGGCTGCACTTGCATGGTAACTCTCAAATCAATTCCATGGGAGTTTCAAGAACTTTTAAGCGAGTGTACTTGGAGTTCCCATTGAAATGACTATAGAGTGACCATGCAAGCGCAGCTACTTATCCATTCAGAACGTGGAGCTTTGGGGGTTTGCTCCAGAGAGGTGTGCAGGTCTCTCCTCTGGACTTGCACTGGCACATGCTATCAATGTCTGTGATGGCAAAACCTCTTTAAAGATAGGGTAGGCTAATACACGGGTCAAGCTAGTGGAAGCTATACCGTGTTTCCCCGAAAATAAGACACCCCTGAAAGCAAGACAAAGCAGAGATTTTGTTGAATTCCCTAACATAAGGCACCCCCCGAAAATAAGACATTGCGGAAATCATTAGTGTGTTGAAGGACTTGTGCAGGAAGGTTGTGTAATTGTGATGTCACCACAGGTCCCGAACATCCCAGGACAGGAGACAGTACGTGAGGGATGGAGGGGAGAACAGAGCAATGATACTGACACACACACACACACACACACAAAGAGACACAATTACAGACACTATTACAGACACATCTCACAGGATGGCTAATGGGGCATGCTGGAACTTCTAGTTCTACAATTCCCAGAATGTCACTTTTACCATCCTTTGAGATAAGTTACTGCAGCTGCCATAAAATGTCCATATATATATATATATCTAATATATATATATATAATATATATATATATAATATATATATATATATATATCCTATGGCTTGTGACTCTAAACTTTAAGATATACATACACACACACACACACACACACTAGTATAGCATGCTATAATTTATTCATGGAAAAATAAGACACACCCTGAAAATAAGACATAGTGCATCTTTAGGAGCAAAAATTAATATAAGACGCTGTCTTATTTTTGGGGAAACAGGGTAGTATTGGCATAATCCACTCACTGCCACAATACTGCCCCTCCTTTAGAAAAGCATCACAGAGGAGTATGGACTCGCTCTCATTACAGAGATCCAGAGGTATATTAAGACTTACAGTATCTTTGAGCAAAGCTCATTGAGAAATAAGTATGCAAATGACTTCTTCTCTAGAACGGGAAAAATATGTTATCCTAATGAAAGTCTCCTCGAAACGCTAGTCATCCATCTGTACCCAGCTGCTTTAGGGTTCTTGCCCATCATCAAGTACAGAGGTCTCTGCATCTACGGAATCCCTCTCATGTCTGTAGATGGGTGATCCTTCCATTTGGAGAAGACTGTGGTTTGTCTAGTATGAGATACCTTTCATCTTTAGGCTATGTTCACACGGCTTATTTGGGCACGTATTTCAGCCCGTAATTCGCGGCGTACTGCGCGAATTACGGCTGGAATACGTCCCAGTCATTACGGTAATCCACAGTTCTCATAGAGAACTATGGATTACGTCTCCTCTCCCTGCTCGGTGAATCCGCCGCGGGGGGAGATAAGTGACATGTCAATTTCTAGCGGCGTATACGCGGCGTTAGTAATGATAGTCTATGGGCCGGTGAGTTGCCGGCCCCCCGCTCCCGCCCCGCAATTAAGCCGTGTGAACATGGCTTTACTGAGGAGAGAAACTGCATAAAAATTAACTTTACAGTTGTCTCTAATCGATGAAAGGCAGAGCGTGTTTTTGGACCTGTTGCTTGACACATGGAAGGAGTTTATAACATCATGGCAGGAATTATCCATTAAAGAAGTTTTGCCACAAAGTAAAATTTACGTGGGAGACTTGCAAATTAAAAATAAACATTTTCACCATTCATCATTTATTAAAAATTCTCTATCATTATTGTTTTGGCCTTAGTGATCCATAGTGTACAGCTCGTCTCCAGGGGATACAACCAGGGCTGAGAGCTCCTCAGTCCTGGCCGCACATGGTCAGACATCATTTCTCTCAGACAGCAACTGTCAGTCTCTGTTCCTTAGTAATCACACACACTCACTGCTGAGCGAGTGTTCTACCCCAGGTGCTATCATTGTACTCAAACAGTGCAAATAAACAAAAAAAAAACTCAATCGGGTATGTGTATCGAGACAAAAAAAATCCACATGTGTGGCTCCTGCAGGGATTTGAACCTAGGACCTTTATGCTGAAAGGCAGAAGCACAACCACTCAGCTACATTTTAGCTACTCACAGCTCTTTACATAAACAGACCTTTTTTGACTAGAGTGAACTCCCTGTGGAGAAAGACATGGTGATGTCAGCCTGCTGGGTCACATGATATGCAGTTAAAACAAATCACACATGCTCCCCTTTGAGCACATGCAGGGTAGAAGCAGGACAAACTAGGCATGAAATGCCTTTGTGGCAAAAGCCCTTAAACTTTGAATGGTGACAATGGCCACCTACGTGAGAAAATGCAGTCTACATAGTTGACCTGGTGTTGTGTCTTTGATCACGTTCACTATGTTTACCTGTTGGCAACACCCTGGGACAGCTGTATGCAGATGAGCGAAATTGGCTTGGTTGAAAACTTTTCCCCTTTCAAGTCATTAGTGAATTGAGGATTGCTACACCCAACAGAGGGTGCTCGAGAGTTCAGCTCTTTTACCATAATCCTTTGTTGTATGCCTACCTGTGGCACCTCCTAACAAGTCTGTTTTAGAAAATCCTTATGTTCCCTGTGAGACACCGATTCTGAAGCATCTTCTCTCAAGTCTCTGTGTTGTGCTGTTCCTCTATTATTCCTTCTAAAAATGTGTTACTGAATCAGTCAGGTGGGTGTGACCATTCTAAGGTTCAAAGGGGTGTGTCCCTACACAGACTGACTCTGCCAGCTGTGATTGGACAATGTCAGACCGTGGCGGAACGCCCCTCGATCAGTAACACCCAGCTGACTTATTCCTTTTGGAAACTTCTTACTGAATCAAAGAGGAACAACACAGACGTATATGAGAAGATGCTTCAGAATTGTTATTTCACATTGAATACAAGTATTTACTAAAATAAACATATCGGGTACAGGCACCATTCACCCGTTAGGACTCAATATGCGCAACGAGATTATGTTACATTGCTAGGTAGTCTCACCGAAATTTAGGGATGAGATCATATAATGTCTTATATAGTACACGTCTCCTGTACATATATGCTGGAGTATAGGACAGGGTTCATGTCTTAAATTTGTGGTTTATTTCATTTATACATTGTTATTATTTTTACTGTGTTTTATTCACCTGTTTTTTCCTACGTGTGTGCATTATAGCACCAGTATGGTGTTCTTCCTGCACGCAGTTCTCCTTTTAGTTCTGGGTATCGCCGGTACGAATAGCTATGTGCGGCTCTGTCGTCACTACTCCCCGCCTAGTGTGGGTTGGGTTTCGCCGGAGGCCGCACTATGCCAGGTGCTTTGGCGTCCCGGAGGTGTGGGAGCGCATGCGTGTTATACCGGAAGAAGCGATGTGGGGGCTTTTTGCGCACACATAGGTGAGTGTATTCTTCTTAAGGTATATAAGGTAATGGTTTTTGCTTGTATACATGCTACGACTAAGGGCTCTGTGTAGTCCGAAATGCGTCAGTGTGTCAGGCCACCGCATTTTGGCCACTATGTCCTCATTCTTTTAATGGATTACAAATAAAGGTACTTGGATTTTATTACCGGAGTTGCTGGCGATTAACTCTATTTTTGGGTGCTATCTCAGTTTGTGTTCTCCAGACCACAGCCGTGCAGCCCGGACATTCTGATATGGTGAGCTGGCTTTTCACTTTTTTGCATTACAGGTCCTCTATGAATGTGTACACAGCTAGCATGGCAGTGGGGTTATAAAAGAGATTACCAGTTGTCCATCTTTAAGCAGAACACTAATTGCTGGCAGAAAAAGACTTGTCTGGGTAATACTCGAGGGCTGATCTGATCATAGATGTCATATTCTAGAACTTACTCAAGGGCTGATCTGATCATAGATGTCATGCTCCAGGGTTCTAGAACTCACTCAAGGGCTGATCTGATCATAGATGTCATGCTCCAGGGTTCTAGAACTCACTCAAGGGCTGATCTGATCATAGATGTCATATTCTAGAACTTACTCAAGGGCTGATCTGATCATAGATGTCATTCATGTTCTAGAACTTACTCGAGGGCTTATCTGATCATAGATGTCATGCTCCAGGGTTCTAGAACTTACTCGAGGGCTTATCTGATCATAGATGTCATGCTCCAGGGTTCTAGAACTTACTCAAGGGCTGATCTGATCATAGATGTCATATTCTAGAACTTACTCAAGGGCTGATCTGATCATAGATGTCATTCATGTTCAGAACTTACTAAGGGCTGATCTGATCATAGATGTCATGCTCCAGTTCTAGAACTCACTCAAGGGATGATCTGATCATAGATGTCATATTCTAGAACTTACTCAACGGCTGATCTGATCATAGATGTCATATTCTAGAACTTACTCAAGGGCTGATCTGATCATAGATGTCATTCATGTTCTAGAACTTACTCAAGGGCTGATCTGATCATAGACGTCATATTCTAGAACTTACTCGAGGGCTGATCTGATCATAGATGTCATTCATGTTCTAGAACTTACTCAAGGGCTGATCTGATCATAGATGTCATTCATGTTCTAGAACTTACTCAAGGGCTGATCTGATCATAGATGTCATATTCTAGAACTTTCTCAAGGGCTGATCTGATCATAGATGTCATATTCTAGAACTTTCTCAAGGGCTGATCTGATCATAGATGTCATATTCTAGAACTTTCTCAAGGGCTGATCTGATCATAGATGTCATATTCTAGAACTTTCTCAAGGGCTGATCTGATCATAGATTTCTTGCTCTAGGTTTCTAGAACTTACTCAAGAGCTGTTCTGATCATAGATGTCATGCTCCAGGGTTCTAGAACTCACTCAAGGGCTGATCTGATCATATATGTCATGCTCTAGGGTTCTAGAACTTACTCAACAGCTGATCTGATCATAGATGTCATATTCTAGAACTTACTCGAGGGCTGATCTGATCATAGATGTCATGTTCTAGAACTTACTCGAGGGCTTATCTGATCATAGATGTCATATTCTAGAACTTTCTCAAGGGCTGATCTGATCATAGATGTCATATTCTCGAACTTACTTGAGGGCTGATCTGATCATAGATGTCATGCTCCAGGGTTCTAGAACTTACTCAAGGGCTGATCTGATCATAGATGTCATGCTCCAGGGTTCTAGAACTTTCTCAAGGGCTGATCTGATCATGGATGTCATGTTCCAGGGTTCTAGAACTCACTCAAGGGCTGATCTGATCATGGATGTCATTCATGTTCTAGAACTTTCTCAAGGGCTAATCTGATCATAGATGTCATGCTCCAGGGTTCTAGAACTTACTCGAGGGCTTATCTGATCATAGATGTCATATTCTAGAACTTACTTGAGCGCTGATCTGATCATAGATGTCATGCTGCAGGGTTCTAGAACTCACTCAAGAGCTGATATGATCATAGATGTCATGCCACAGGGTTCTATAACTCACTCAAGGGCTGATCTGATCATAGATGTCATATTCTATAAATTACTCAACGGCAGATCTGATCAAAGATGTCATATTCTAGAACTCACTCGAGGGCTGATCTGATCATAGATGTCATATTCTAGAACTTACTCCAGGGCTGATCTGATCATAGATGTCATATTCTAGAACTTTCTCAAGGGCTGATCTGATCATAGATGTCATGCTCCAGGGTTCTAGAACTTACTCGAGGGCTTATCTGATCATAGATGTCATATTCTAGAACTTACTTGAGGGCTGATCTGATCATAGATGTCATACAAGTTCTAGAACTTACTCAAGGGCTGATCTGATCATAGATGTCATGCCTCAGGGTTCTAGAACTTACTCAAGGGCTGATCTGATCATATATGTCATGTTCCAGGGTTCTAGAACTCACTCAAGGGCTGGTCTGATCATGGATGTCATTCATGTTCTAGAACTTTCTCAAGGGCTAATCTGATCATAGATGTCATTCATGTTCTAGAACTTACTCAAGAGCTGATCTGATCATAGATGTCATGCTCCAGGGTTCTAGAACTTACTCAAGAGCTGATCTGATCATAGATGTCATGCTCCAGGGTTCTAGAACTTACTCAAGGGCTGATCTGATCATAGATGTCATTCATGTTCTAGAACTTACTCAAGGGCTGATCTGATCATAGATGTCATTCATGTTCTAGAACTTACTCAAGGGCTGATCTGATCATAGATGTCATGCTCCAGTGTTCTAGAAATTACTCACGGGCTGATATGTTTATTTCTGTCATATTCTAGAACTTACTCAAGGGCTGATCTGATCATAGATGTCATTCATGTTCTAGAACTTACTCAAGGGCTGATCTAATCATACATGTCATGCTCCAGGGTTCTAGAACTTACTCAAGGGCTGATCTGATCATAGATGTCAGTGTTAACATAGAACTTACATCCAAGGGCTGTCTAATCACCTCAGATGTCATGCATCCAGAGCGTTTCTAGAACACACTCAAAAAGCATGCAATCTGACAAAGAGATCAATGCTTCACAGGGTTCCAAACTCACTCAAGATCTGAATCAAGATGTCATGCTCCAGGGTTCTAGATTACTAAGAGCTGATTCTTGATCATAGTGTCATGCTCCTCAGGGTCATAGGAACTTACAACGAGGCTGACTCTGTCAAGATGCATCATGTTCTAGAACTTACTCAAGGCTGATCTGCATAGGAATGTCATTTGCATGTTCTAGAACTTACTCAAGAGCTGATCAGATCATAGATGTCATTGCACAGGGTTCTAGAACTAACTACAATAGGGTGATCTGAATCAATATGTCATGCTCCAGGGTCAAGAACTCACTCAAGGCTGATCTGATTCATGGATGTCATTCAAGTTGCTCAGACTTTCTCAGGCGCATATCTGATCATAGATGTCATGCTCCAGGTTCTAGAACTCTACTCAAGCTGATCTGATCATATAATGTTCATATTCTAAACTGTACTCAAGGGCTAGATCCTGATCATAAATGTCATGCATGTTCCATAGAAACTTACTCAAGGGCTAGATTAATCATACATGTCATGCTCCAGGGTTCTAGAACTTACTCAAGGGCTGATCTAATCATACATGTCATGCTCCAGGGTTCTAGAACTTACTCAAGGGCTGATCTAATCATAGATGTCATGCTCCAGGGTTCTAGAACTCACTCAAGAGCTGATCTGATCATAGAGGTCATGCTCCAGGGTTCCAGAACTCACTCAAGATCTGATCATAGATGTCATGCTCCAGGGTTCTAGAACTTACTCAAGGGCTGATCTGATCATATATGTCATGTTCTAGAACTCACTCAAGGGCTGATCTGATCATAGATGTCATTCATGTTCTAGAACTATCTCAAGGGCTGATCTGATCATAGATGTCATGCTCCAGGGTTCTAGAACTATCTCAAGGGCTGATCTGATCATAGACGCCATGCTCCAGGTTGGCTTAGACCATATTAATCACTTCCCTATAGTGATAAAAGGGTTTTCTTCATGGCACCTCAGCAGCAAGTTTCACCAGTAACCATGGATGTCATCACCATGAGCAGCTTTCATTTCAGCACCCACACAATACACAAAACAAGCAATGGCAAACTGACAACACTGAGAAAAACTACAAGCTGGTACATGTACACACGGGCACCTCTAGCAGCTGGCATAGGAGGAGCTGGCACACTACAAGCTCTTCAGACATGCCAGCTGGGTTACTAGAGGACAAGGCCAGATTTTTGCAGAATATTTTTCATGTTTTAGACCGGTCACATTGACAGGAAGTGAGCAGTCAGTGCTTGTCACATCTGTTACAACCTGCCAGGCCTGACCACTGTCAACAGAGCTAGGTAACAGGTCACTAAGGCTCCAGTGGCCCTCTGGGCCCAATCTCATTTTGGCCAGGCTGAGTAATTTTAACGGGGTTAAGTGAGGTCTCTGGAGGAGGGAGGATAAGGGGGAGTAAGTTGAAAGAGTTCACTGAGACATGAAACAGGAGATAAGAGGAGAGAGGCTGGGAACAAGTTACTGCTCCACACCGGTCCCAGGACGAGAAGGCCCAAAAACTTCCAACCCTCATTATAACTGCTCTGCACTACTACTGCGCCTCATTATAACTGCTCTGCACTACTACTGCGCCTCATTATAACTGCTCTGCACTACTACTGCGCCTCATTATAACTGCTCTGCACTACTACTGCGCCTCATTATAACTGCTCTGCCTACTACTACTGCGCCTCATTATAACTGCTCTGCACTACTACTGGCGCCTCATTAAACTGCTCCGCACACTACTACTGCGCCTCATTATAAACTGCCTCCACACTACTACTGCGCCTCATTATAACTGTCCGCACTACTACTGCGCCTCATTGTAACTGCTCTGCACTACTACTGCGCCTCATATACTGCTCTACGTGCACTATACTGCGCCTCATTATAACTGCTCTCCTACTACTACGCGCCTCATTATAAACTTTGCACTACTACTGCGCCTCTAATAACTGCTCTACACTACTACTGCGCCTCATTAACTGCTCTACACTACTACTGCGCCTATCTTTATAACTGCTCTGCCTATCTGCGCCTCATTGATAACTGCTCTCTCCACTACTACTGCGCCTCATTACTGCTCTGCACTACTACTGCGCCTCATTACTGCTCTACACTACTACTGCGCCTCATTACTGCTCTGCACTACTACTGCGCCTCATTATAACTGCTCTGCACTACTACTGCGCCTCATTACTGCTCTACACTACTACTGCGCCTCATTATAAGCTCTACAACTACTACTGCGCCTCATTATAACGCTCTACACTACTACTGCGCATCATTATAACTGCTCTACACTACTACTGCGCCTCATTATAACTGCTCTACACTACTACTGCGCCTCATTATAACTGCTCTGCACTACTACTGCGCCTCATAACTGCTCTACACTACTACTGCGCCTCATTACTGCTCAACACTACTACTGCGCCTCATTATAACTGCTCTACACTACTACTGCGCCTCATTAACTGCTCTACGCTACTACTGCGCCTCATTATAACTCTTATATACTGCTCTGCACTACTACTGCGCCTAATTATAACTGCTCTGGACTACTACTGCGCCTCATTACTGCTCTGCACTACTACTGCGCCTCATTACTGCTCTACACTACTACTGCGCCTCATTACTGCTCTACACTACTACTGCGCCTCATTACTGCTCTACACTACTACTGCGCCTCATTACTGCTCTACACTACTACTGCGCCTCATTACTGCTCTGCACTACTACTGCGCCTCATTACTGCTCTACACTACTACTGCGCCTCATTATAACTGCTCTGCACTACTACTGCGCCTCATTATAACTGCTCTGCACTACTACTGCGCCTCATTATAACTGCTCTACACTACTACTACTGCGCCTCATTACTGCTCTACACTACTACTGCGCCTCATTACTGCTCTACACTACTACTGCACCTCATTACTGCTCTACACTACTACTGCGCCTCATTACTGCTCTGCACTACTACTACGCCTCATTTTAACTGCTCTGCACTACTACTGCGCCTCATTACTGCTCTGCACTACTACTGCGCCTCATTATAACTGCTCTACACTACTACTGCGCCTCATTATAACTGCTCTACACTACTACTGCGCATCATTATAACTGCTCTACACTACTACTGCGCCTCATTATAACTGCTCTGCACTACTACTGCGCCTCATTATAACTGCTCTGCACTACTACTGCGCCTCATTATAACTGCTCTGCACTACTACTGCGCCTCATAACTGCTCTACACTACTACTGCGCCTCATTATAACTGCTCTACACTACTACTGCACCTCATTACTGCTCTACACTACTACTGGTCCCGGGCTCCCATCCCAGCTGGTCCCGCACTGTCCCGGGCTCCCGTCCCCGCCGGTCCCGCACTGTCCCGGGCGCACATCCCCGCTGGTCCCGCACTGTCCCGGGCTCCCATCCCCGCTGGTCCCGCACTGTCCCGGGCTCCCATCCCCGCTGGTCCCGCACTGTCCCGGGCTCCCATCCCCGCTGGTCCCGCACTGTCCCGGCTCCCAGCCCCGCTGCTCCCGCACTGTCCCGGGCTCCCTTACACGCTGGTCCCGCACTGTCCCGGGCTCCCATCCCCGCTGGTCCCGCACTGTCCCGGGCTCCCATCCCCGCTGGTCCCGCACGGTCCCGGGCGCACATCCCCGCTGGTCCCGCACTGTCCCGGGCTCCCATCCCCTCTGGTCCCGCACGGTCCCGGGCGCACATCCCCGCTGGTCCCGCACTGTCCCGGGCTCCCGTCCCCTCTGGTCCCGCACTGTCCCGGGCTCCCTTCCCCTCTGGTCCCGCACTGTCCGGGCTCTCATCCCCGCCGGTCCCGCACGGTCCCGGGCTCCCGTCCCCGCTGGTCCCGCACTGTCCCGGGCTCCCGTCCCCGCTGGTCCCGCACTGTCTCAGGCGCACATCCCCGCTGATCCCGCACGGTCCCGGGCGCACATCCCCGCTGATCCCGCACTATCCCGGGCGCACATCCCCGCTGATCCCGCACGGTCCCGGGCTGACGCCGCACACTGACCTCTCATCCAGTCCACTACTTGCGCCGGAGTCCACTTGGTGACAGGGTCCATGGTCCCGCCGTCAGGGTCCCGTCTCCGGTTTTTTTTTTTTTTTTTTTTTTTTTTTTTTTTTTTTTTTTTTTTTTTTTTTTTTTTTTTTTTGGGGGGAATACTTTGGGGTATTTTGGTGGGGGCCCCCCTCGGTTGATGCCCTCCGCTCTAGCACATCCACGAGTCTCCCATAGCTCCAGGGCCTCGGCTCCTATGCGGGCACAGACATGGCTCCCCCAGCACTAGGCTGCAGACACTCAGCGCCTCGTCTGTCTCACTCTGGTGTCCTCCTCCATCCTGCTGTGCCTCCTCCCACAAGCAGGGAGCCCTCCCCACACTTCCCAGGCCTCGTCCCTCATTGTCCTCTGCGCGTTCACACGCTGAGCCCTCCCACACGGCAAACATTCCTGTGTCCCTCAGCCTGCCATGATCATGTGCCTCGCATTGTCAGGGCATTCCTGCGTGTGAACAATAGCCTGGCACACACTGGGGGGAGGGGGCACTGCTGAAGAGACCTGCCACCAAGGGGACAAGCCTAGGTTCCTCATTACAACCATTCTAGTCAGGATCTCAGCCACCACTGGTCAGGATCTCTCCCACCACAGGTCAGGATCTCTCCCACCATCGGTCAGGATCTCAGCCACCACTGGTCAGGATCTCTCCCACCACCGGTCAGGATCTCAGCCACCACTGGTCAGGATCTCTCCCACCATCGGTCAGGATCTCAGCCACCACTGGTCACGATCTCACCCACCACCGGTCAGGATCTCAGCCACCACCGGTCAGGATCTCGCCCATCACCGGTCAGGATCTCAGCCACCACCGGTCAGGATCTCTCCCACCACCGGTCAGGATCTCAGCCACAGCTGGTCAGGATCTCAGCCACCACTGGTCACGATCTCACCCATCACTGATCAAAATCTCAGCCACCACTGGTCACGATCTCACCCACTCTCCCACCACCATTCAGGATCTCTCCCACCACCAGTCAGGATCTCTCCCACCGCCGGTCAGGATCTCTCCCACCACTGGTCAGGATCTCACCCACCACCGGTCAGGATCTCACCCACCACCGGTCACGATCTCACACACCACCGGTCACAATCTCACCCACCAACGGTCACGATCTCACCCACTCTCCCACCACCATTCAGGATCTCTCCCACCACCAGTCAGGATCTCTCCCACCGCTGGTCAGGATCTCTCCCACCACCGGTCAGGATCTCCCCCACCACCGGTCAGGATCTCACCCACCACCGGTCACGGATCTCACACACCACCGGTCACGATCTCACCCACCAATGGTCACGATCTCTCCCACTCTCCCACCACCATTCAGGATCTCACCTACCACCAGTCAGGATCTCACCTACAAACAGGAAACTGAATCCCAGGAGCGATCACGTGAGTGACAGCTCCATGGAAACAGACGAATGTCCAGGTGGAGGATAAAAAACGCTTTATTAGAACCAATATAAAATAGAAGCCACACGGACAAAAAACAGACGCGCTTCGGGCATAAATGCCGCCCTTGCTCACTGCTCCTACCACCAGTCAGGATCTCACCCACCACCGGTCAGGATCTCACCCACCACCGGTCAGGATCTCACCCACCACCAGTCAGAATCTCACCCACCACTGGTCAGAAACCACTGGAGCTGATGCTCCTGCCCCTTCTCCACAACATGGGGCAGATTCCGATTGGGCTTGGTCTACACAGCACTGGTTCTTGGTCGGATTTGATGCATATTCAGGATTTAGAGCTTGTCCCCACAGCACAGGTTATTTGTCGGTTTTTCAGTTTGCGGTTTTAAAAACCCTCTGAAAACCGACAAGCAACGCTCCCTATAGCCTTCAATAGAAAATCCGGGCAGCAGTCCCCACTGTGCAGACAAGCAACGCTCCCCCATAGACTTCAATAGAAAATCCATGCAGCAGTCCCCAGTGTACAGACAAGCAACGCTCCCATATAAACTTCAATAGTAAATCCATGCAGCAGTCCCCACTGTGCAAACAAGCAATGCTCCCTATAGCCAATAGAAAATCCGGGCAGCAGTCCCCACTGTGCAGACAGGCAATGCTCCCTATAGCCTTCAATAGAAAATCCGGGCAGCAGTCCCCACTGCAGACAGGCAACGCTCTCCTATATCCTTCAATAGACAATCCGGGCAGCAGTCCCCACTGTGCAGACAAGCAACGCTCCCCCATAGACTTCAATAGAAAATCCATGCACCAGTCCCCAGTGTACAGACAAGCAACGCTCCCACATAAACTTCACTAGAAAATCCATGCAGCAGTCCCCACTGTGCAGACAAGCAACGCTCCACTATAGACTTCAATAGAAAATCCATGCAGCAGTCCCCACTGTACAGACAAGCAACGCTCCCACATAAACTTCAATAGTAAATCCATGCAGCAGTCCCCACTGTGCAGACAAGCAATGCTCCCTATAGCCTTCAATAGAAAATCCATGCAGCAGTCCCCACTGCAGACAGGCAATGCTCCCTATAGCCTTCAATAGAAAATCCGGGCAGCAGTCCCCACTGTGCAGACAAGCAATGCTCCCTATAGCCTTCAATAGAAAATCCGGGCAGCAGTCAACACTGTGCAGACAGGCAATGCTCCCTATAGCCTTCAATAGAAAATCCGGGCAGCAGTCAACACTGTGCAGACAGGCAATGCTCCCTATAGCCTTCAATAGAAAATCCATGCAGCAGTCCCAACGGGAACTGATTTCCCAGCCAGTCTTTTGAAACCGCGGCGGTCCGAAAACTTAGAAAATGTTTCCCTATAGCCTCATAGTAAAGGCACATCCACTGTGCAGACAGGCAATGCTCCCTATAGCCTTCAATAGAAAATCCAGGCAGCAGTCCCAACTGAACTGATTTTCCACCGGACAGTCTTTTGACACCGCCGGCGGTCCGGAAAACTTAGAAAATGTTCATTCTTCCGCCCGGTTTTCAGGCAGAACATGAACATGTGGGTGCGAAGAGGGACAGCTGGAATCCGTAAACCACGGACAAAAGCCGCCCCTCTACGTGCCCAAAGAAATCAAATACCAGTTGTAAGTCCGACCGGTATTTGGTCTTTGCTGTGTAAACGCACCCTTAGGGTATGTTTAGGCCATGTCCCCACTGCACGGTTTTTCGGCCGGTTTTTCAGCCGGTTTGCGGTTTTTCAGACCGCCTGAAAAACCGGCCAAAAATAAACACAATGGTGCTCTATGGAAAACCCGTACAGCAGTCCCCACTGCACGGGATTTCCGTCGGGCGGTTTTGCCGCCGACGGTCCGGCGGCAAAACATTATAGAAGCACAATCGCCCGGTTTTCGGACGGAATCTGTGCTTCTCAATAGGAGGGGGGGAGGGCTGTTCTCCGCCCATCGCGGAGAAAAGCCGTAACCCCCGCGGCCGTGGGGACGGCCGCAAAACAGGACATTTGTCCTATGCCGTGGGGATGCGCCCTTACACGGCTTATTTGTAAGCACAATTGCACACGTATTTCGCCACGTATTGCGCTTTATATGCAGCGAAAAGCACACCACAATTACTGTAATTCATAGCTCTCATAGAGAACTAGGAATTACACGTTGTATCCCCGTGCTTTTGAATTACGTGTGGTTGCAAAACACACAGTGTATTATGACGCATACTATATGTGTCGCAATAAGCCATGTGAACATACCCTTAGAATCTGTGTAAACCATCTCCATAGACCGCAATAGAAAGTCCGACCTGTAGTCTACACAACCCAGATTTTCTGAAGCTGGATTTCAAATGTGTTTAAAAACTTGCTCTATGTGGTTCAGCCGAAAAGCGCCCGCAAAATCTGCCCAAAAAATTCAAAATCGATTGTAAAATACTGTTCGGATTCTATAACAGAATTTTCTGCTGTGTAGACGAAGTCTAAGTGAATGTTAACACAATGGATTTGGGACAGATTCAGCGCTGAATCCAGCTCAGAATCGGCATCTAACCCAACTATTGATTCCTATATATAACTGGATTATATTTAATACAGATTTTTATCTTATTTTACGGGATTATTGTAAGTATGGAAAAATAAGTGATGTCCATTCTTTAACCCGTTAACGACTGCCGTCTTTTGGCGTCGCTGCAGACATCAGGTTTTTCGGCTCCGCTCCCCAGCGCTTAACCCTTTTGATCATGACCGCAGCGTGATCAAAGGGTTTTTCCTTGCTCTGTCGGGTGATAGGGACTCCAGTGACTCGACAGAGCCTGGGAAATGGCTGCACAGGCAGCGTTGGGGACCTAGAGTAGCCCCAGAGCTGTCTGTGTAACAAGCCAGCAATCAGGGCAGACTATGTGTCAAACTGACACAGATTATAATGTATGAGCATATATGAATATGTTAATACAAGTGTAAAAAAATGTAAAAAATTTATCCCTTCATGGTATTGAAAAAAAAAGTAAAAAACATAAAGTGTAGAAAAAAATAAAATAAAGATAAATATTTAATAAAAATAATTGTGCATATATTACACACAAAAAAAAAACATACACATATTAGGTATCCAAACAACCGTAATAACCTGTAGGAATAATCCAACAAGTTATTAAGTGTGAAATGTGAATGGTGTAAAAAAAAAAAAATATAATAATTTAGTGAATTTAAACTGTTCCTCCAAAAAATACTTGTCCCAAATAAAACGAGGCCTCATACAACGGTGTCATTAAAAAAAAAAAAAGTTACGACTGTTCAAACGCAAGGAGGCAAAAACGAATAAAAAAAGGTGCTGGTCATTAAGTACTTTTCAGGCGTTTGGCTTAAGGGGTTAAAGGGCAGAGTCCTCGCCTTCCATAGAATACAGTATAAAGGAGGCAAAAAAATCCACCTCTGAAAATCAGTGTTGTATCCTTAAAAGCGCAGATTTTCATACAAGGATATGACACGGATTCAATGCTGAAGTTCCAGCGTCTAAATCAGAGGCGTAACTAGAAAAGCCTTGGCCCCATAGCAAACTTTTGGATGGGCTCCCCATCTATCCCCCCGACCATTTACCAGGACCTCTTAGTTCATGCAATTACTAGATAATATAAGGAGTGAACACCTCACCATAGATTTCACCATTATACTGCTACCCATTATCCCACTATACCCAGACCAACATTACCAATAACGCTACTACATAAGGACCTGATTATACCGCAATAACACGACCACAAATTACCACCAGTGACTGAATAATACCCCTATACTACTACCGATCAGTATACAAAGACCAATATTACTGCCATATAGTGGTATATACCAGTGTACAGTCATGGCCAAAAGTTTTGAGAATGAAACAAATATTATATTTTCACATGATCTGTTGCCCTCTGGTTTTTATGTGTGTTTGTCAGATGTTTTTATCACATACAGAAATACAAGTGCAATCATATTATGATTAACAAAAGCTTTTATTGACAGAATGAGTTAATGCAGCAAGTCAATATTTGCAGTGTTGACCCTTCTTCTTCAGGACCTCTGCAATTCTCCCTGGCATGCTCTCAATCAATTTCTGGACCAAATCCTGACTGATAGCAGTCCATTCTTGCACAATCAATGCTTGCATTTGGTCACAATTTGTTGGTTTTTGTTTGTCCACCCGTCTCTTGATGATTGACCACAAGTTCTCAATGGGATTAAGATCTGGGGAGTTCCAGGCCATGGACCCAAATTTCTATTTTTGTTCCCTGAGCCATTTAGTTATCACCTTTGCTTTATGGCAAGGTGCTCCATCATGCTGGAAAAGGCATTGTTGATCACCAAACTGCTCTTGGACGGTTGGGAGAAGTTGCTCTTAGAGGACATTCTGGTACCATTCTTTATTCATGGATGTGTTTTTTAGGCAAGACTGTTAGAGAGCCGATTCCCCTTTGGGCTGAGAAGCAACCCCACACATGAATGGTTTCTGGATGCTTTACAGTTGGCATGAGACAAGACTGGTGGTATCGCTCACTTTGTCTTCTTCGAACAAGCTGTTTTCCAGATGTTCCAAACACAGTGCGTGCAGATGCACTCACACCTGCCTGCTGCCATTCGTGAGCAAGCTCTGCACTGCTGGTAGCCCGATTCCGAAGCTGAAACACTTCAGTGACGGTCCTGGCGCTTGCTGGTCTTTCTTGGGTGCCCTGGAGCCTTTTTGGCAACAATGGAACTTCTCCCCTTTGAATTCCTTGATGAGGCCATAGTTGTTGACTGAGGTGCAATCTTTCTAGCTGCGATACCTCTTCCTGTTAGGCCAGTTTTGTGCAGTGCAATGATGACTGCACGTGTTTCTTTAGAGATAACCCTGGTTAACAGAAGAGAAACAATTTATGCCAAAGCACCAGCCCCTTTTTTTAAAGTGTCCAGTGGGTGTGATTCTTACTTAATCATGACAGATTGATCTCCAGCCCTGTCCTCATCAACACCCACACCTGTGTTAATGGAGCAATCACTGAAACGATGTTAGCTGGTCCTTTTAAGGCAGGCCTGCAATGAAGTTGAAATGTGTTTTTGGGGAAAAAGTTCATTTTCTAGGCAACTATTGACTTTGCAATTAATTGCTGTTAAGCTGATAACTCTTTATAACATTCTGGAGTATATGCAAATTGCCATTATAAAACCTGATGCAGTAGACTTTGTAAAAATTAACATTTGTATCATTCTCAAAACTTTTGGCCATGACTGTACATAGGTGCCCTACAGGCTGTATGTTACCACCATACAGTGGTAGGTACCAGTGTACATAGACTCTGCTGACATATAAGTGACTATAGTGGAGTTACATCTTGTGACTCACAGGTGATGTTTCTCTGACAAGTCGTTGACTTACCCTTTTGTTCTGCATCCAGTCCAGACCACCATGATGAATTCTCCCAGTTCCCACATTGTTAGACACAAATATCTTATCATCCTCACTTTTCCATCACTTCACTCCCTGCCCCCCACCTCTGTACAAGCTTCCCAAGGGTGGGAGATGGGGTACAGGCCATAGCTTAGAGGCCCAGTCTCCTAGAGGGGAGGAACAGAGGATTCACCCTCTGGAGATTGTATTACAGCTAAGGCCTGTACCCCTCAGAATCAGGTTACCAGGTAGACTCCCATTAGATAGGTTGGTAGGCCCTTAAAGTTTCAATTAGGCAGGTAGGCTACAGGTAGGTAGTTAGATTGGCCCTAGGTAGGCAGTAGTTAGGCACCAGTTAGGTAGGCAGTAGTTAGGCACCAGTTAGGTAGGCAGCTCCCAGGTAAATAGGTAGACTGTAGGTATGCCCCAGTTAGCTAAGTAGGCAGGCTACAGGTAGGTTGTAGGTAGGCACCAAGTAGGTAGGCTGGCCCTAGGCAAGTAGCCTCCAGGTAGCTAAGTAGTCTGTTGCTATGCCCCTGGTATCTAAGTAGGCAGTAGGTGGACCACAGGTAGCTAAGTAGATAAGCTATAGGTGGGGCCCACATAGGTAGATGGGCTATAGATTGGGCCCACATAGGTTCAGGGTTCGGGCCAGAAGAAAGGTCCTGGGAGCCAGAAGACAACATTCTGGACCATAACCTACTCCAGAAATTCCTCCAGGCCAGAAAGAGGGGAGGTGAAAGTGGGGGAGGGTACTGTCACGAGTGCCCCTGTGACCCTCTCTCCGGGTCGCGGGCGCATCCGTGCCCCGCTGGCGAGCGGCGCCGCAACCTGCATGTTAGGTCACAGGCACGCTCGCTCTGCTGCTCTGTCCCCCACTCACTTACTTGGCCGCGCTCCTGCCGATGCCTCTATCTCCCGGCGCACGTGTCCCCGCTCCCTAGGGCGTGCGTGCGCCAGCACTGTTAACTTTAAAGGGCTAGCGTCTCGGTGATTCCCTATCACCGGACGCTGCCCCTATTTAAGCCTGCCCTTTCCCTGATCCCCTTGCCGGATCTTTAGTGCCTTATCGCCTACTGAGAAAGCGTTCCTAGTGTCTTGTTGATATACCGTGTACCATACTTTTTTGCCTCCGTCCCTCGAGCACGAAGCATAGCTGCCTGTCTTGACCTTACTGCCTGTCCCAAACTCTGAGTTTGCCTTACGATTTTGTACCACACTACATCTCGCCTGCCACCACAAGCAAGTCACGTCAGGGGTAGCGACCTGGTAGACTCCCGCCACAGCAAGTCCAACCCGCTTTGTGGCAGGCTCTGGTGAACACCGGGACCTACTTAGATTCTGCTCCCTGCCATGGCTTATACCATCGCTTGTGGTGGTTCAGAGGATCCACTACTGCTGACCATTACAATCACATTGTTTGATTTTTAAATAATAAATTAGCATTTTATTGCAAGAAATAGGTATTTTGTCACCTACCAACCAGCAAGAATTCTGCACCTATTTGAACTCGTTACCTGTGTAAAAGACAGCTGTCCACACACTCGGTCACTCTCCAACCTCTCCACCATGACCAAGACCAAAGAGCTGTCTAAGGACACCGGGGACAAAATTGTAGATCTACACATGTCTGGGATGGGCTACAGGACAATCAGGCAACCAGCCTGGAGAGAAGACAAAAACTGTTGGTGCAATTATTATAAAATGATGCCATGATGGCATGTTGTTAATAAAGTTAACTAAAAAAAAGAAAAAGCAGAAAGATGAGATAGAATGTCCAGTGTCTTCTCTGTAGACACTGGCAGACATAAGCGCTGCCTGAGTTGCTAATACTAAGAAGTTCTGCTCCTCAATGAATTACTGTCACCTGGACACAAGAATCGTATGACCTGTGTGGTAGTCACATGACTGTTTTGTCCATACAGTTACTCCGTGGCAGAAATTACTATGGACAAGAATGTGGGCTGTACCATTTTTTGCTTCTCGATAGAGGCTGACTGCATTGGTATAAGCAGGGTCAGACTGGGGTGCCTAGGACACACCAGAGGAATTTTAAGAGCCCACTATAAAGCTACTGTATTGTGCCTCACTGCCTCCGCCACCTGTGTGGTGCTCCTGCTCAGTCTCGCTTCAACGTATATAGACTGGTGTCATCATCACACTAACCTGCAATCAAGATGCGGCGCTGGGGCCTATGAGTCTTCCTCACCTAATTACAGCAGCACATCAGGTGGTAAACATAAAAGGTTTAAAGACATATGTCCTTCTCCATGAATGATACATTTAATGTAGATATATACAAAAAATTATAAAAACACAAAATAATTTACATTTACTAAATAACATCACTATACAAAACTATAATCCCAAGACCAATAATATTACTTAATAATTATTCCTCTAAGATCAAATACCACCACACTATGACCACATGTCACCACCACATAATGACTGGAAAATACCACCACATCATGGCCACATGTCACCACCACTTAGTGACTGAATAATACACCATACCATTACTGAATATAAACCAGGGGTCTACAACATTGGCTCTCCAGCTGTAGAGAAACTACATCTCCCATCATGCCCACTGATACAGATTATATAAATGCATGATGGGAGTTGTAGTTTCCCAACAGCTGGAGAACCAACGTTGCAGACCCCTGATGTAAACCATTACACTACAACTAATATAACTGCCATACAGTGGTAGTTACCAGTTGTATGCAGTTGCTCTGTACACATATAAATGATTACAGTGCAGTTACATCCAGGAACTTACAGGAGATGTCTTTTCTGATGAGTCGTTCTCTTCTTTGAGTCATTCTCTTTTCCTTTTCTTTTCCATCCAGTCCAGACCGCCATGACATCTTCTTCCAGCCTAACTCATCCCTGCAGAATTTACCCAACCATACTTTAGACTCCTCACTTTGTCAGCACTTTCCCACCAATTCCCACCTTTGTACAAACTCCCCATTTATGGTACCCCAAATGGTAATAAAGACTCCCTCATGCCCAAAACAGTAAAAGTGCCACCAAATGGCTATGAGGCTCCTGTTTGCATACCAAGTTTTAGTCTTCTTTTGTGTCCCCATATATTAGGTAAATAAACTTTCAATACAGTAGGTATGCATACTCCCAAAATTAGGTAGGTAGATAGGTAAACTCACCTCTAGGTAGGTATATAGACCCCTGGTAGGGATATAGGCCCCCTGTAGGTAAATATTAAAGCCTCTTGTAGGTAGTTATATAGACCGCCTATAGGTAGTTATATAGAGCCCCTATCTATAGTTATATAAACCCCCTGTAGGTAGTTATAGCCCCCTGTAGATAAATATATAGACACATGTAGGTAGGTAGGCTCCCTGTATCTATAAAGACCCCCTGAAGGTAGGTATTTAGACCCCATGTAGGTTGATTTATAGGCCCCCTCAACACACAGCCATCAATGTCTAAACCGATGGCAATAAAAGTGAGTATACCCCTAAGTAAAAATAGACAAATTGTGCCCAATTTACCATTTTTAATCTACTGTGTCATGTGACTTGTTAGCATTTAGTTATAGCTTTCACATTTTCTGATACTGGTCACTGGAAGTTCAACATGGCAAAGAACTCTCTGAGGATCAGAAAAAAAGAACTGTTGCTCATCATATAGATGGCCTAGGCCATATAGACATTTGAGTGATGTCAGCATTGCTGCAGTGTTAAAGTGGTGGGGAGGTCAGCCTGTCAGTGCTTAGACCTTACACTGCACACTGCATCAAATTGCTCTGCATGGCTGTCTTCCCAGACGGAAGCCTCTTCTAAAGATTATGCACAGAAAAAACCTGTAAACAGTTTGCTGACAGCAAGCCATCTAAGGATATGGATTACTGGAACCATGATAAATGTATTTAGTTCAGATGGTGTCAAGTGTGAGTAGCATCAACAGGTGAGGAGTAGAAAGACAAATGTTTCTTGCCTACAGTCAAGCATGATTGTGGTAGAGTCATGGTTTGCGGCGGCATGAGTGCTACCAGCTATGGGGAGCTACAGTTCATTGAGGGAACCATGAATGTCAACATGTGCTGTGACATACTGAAGCAGAAGATGATCTCCTCCCCTCAGAAACTGGCCCGCAGGGCAATATTCCAACATGATAACCACCCCAAACACACCTCCAAGACAACCACTGCCTTGCTAAAGAAAATGAGGGTAAAGGTGCTGGACTGGCCAAGCATGTCTCCAGACCTTAACCCTATTGAGCATATGTGGGGCATCCTCAAATGGAAGGTGGAGGAGTACAAGGTCTGTAACATCCACTGACTTCGTGATGTCGCCATTGAGGAGTGGAAGAGGATTTTGGTGGCTACAAACTATGAAGCCCTAATGATCTCCATGCCCAAGAGAGATAAGGCAGTGCTGGAAAATAATGGTGGCCACATAAAATATTGACTCTTTGGGAACAATTTGTCCATTTTCACTTAGGGGTGTACTTACTTTTGTTGCCAGCGGTTTAGACATTGCTGGTAGGGATGAGCGATTGTGTCAACTATCGTTATCGAGTCGATATTGGTAATTATCATGCCGATAGTCGATAACAGATTATCGCCGATGACCATTAAAGTCTATGGGAGAGGAACAACAGCTTCATTCTTACACCCAAACAGGTGTGGAGAAGCTGGAATTAACATCCACAGCAGTAAACTGGATACGTGCTACATCTTAGGCAAGACAATTAGGCAACAAGAGTCACAGAAAAAAAGTCACAGACTATTCACTATCCCTGTCTTGTACCACACCATGATCCTTAAACCTGCATGACCCACAGATTAAAAAGTGCTGGAAGAAAGTAGTCTTTGAAGCAGTATTTTAGTTGAACTGGACATTGACTATGCCTGTCCTGGACTGCAGCATGACCCTTAAACCAGCATGAACCACAGATTAAAAAGTGCTGAAAAAAGGAGTCTGTAAATGTTATATGGATTAATATGGGGGCCCCTTCGAAACCCCCAACAACATTAAAAATTTCCTAAAAAAATAGGGTAATTATAAATATGCTTGTCACGTCCCCGGGACTAGAGGGGGAAATCCACGGGCCCCACCGCAAGCGATGGTTTTAAGCCACGCCGGGGAAAACGGAACCCTAAGTAGGTCCCGGTTTTAAACCGGGAAGCCCCCCCCAAAGCGGGTTTGGACTTGTGCGGGGGGGGCTGAATTTCAAACGGGGTCTTTAACCCCTGACGGGGATTTTGCTTGCGGGGGCAGCCGGGTTTTTATAGCGGGGTGCAGAACCCCTCGGGGGGGGGGGCCCCGTGGGTTGGGAACGGGGGCCAAAAGGGTTTCAGGGGCAAGGGGGGGCACGGGTTCGTGGTCGTGGACAGGCGTAGGTCAGGGCAGGCGGGGGGCAAAAAGCGTGGTCGAGGAACGGAAGCAAAAGGGTAGGGTACAGGGTTTAAGCCCAGGAAAAGGGGCTGTAAGCTTTCAAATGGGCAAAAAAGGGCACTAAAGATCCGGAAACCCCCCGGGAAAGGGGGCCCGGTTTTTAATAGGGCAGTGACCGGAATAGCCAATTACCGGAAACACTGGCCCTTTAAATCTCCAGTCCCGGCCCCCGGGGGCCACCTTAGATGTGGGGACGCGCCCCCGGGAGGCTGAGCCCCGGCAACAAGCGCGGGGGGTAAGAAAAGGAGGGGGGGGGGCCGGGCCCCGGGTTTTGAGCGGCCCCCCCCCCGCCCAAGCGGGCGGCGGTGCCGCTCGTGCGGGGGGACCACGGGGTGCCCGGCGACCCGGGACGGGGGGGCCCCCCACCCTTGACAGTCCCCCCCCCCCCCTTCGGCCTCCCCCTTTTTCGGGCCTGGAGGAATCTCTGAATTATGCCCCGATCCAGAATTTTTTTTTTTCTCTAGTCCCGGGACCTCCCCTGGGGGAAAACCGAACCCCTTCCATCAATGAGAAAAACCCGGCTTCCTCGGGACCTCCCCTTGTCAAGAACCCTCCTTTTACCGTAAAGACATCGGTGGGAAAATCGGCCCCCCGGAGGGGGGAGGAGCAAGTACCGAGGGGAAACTTTTTAAGGGACGCCCGGTTTTAAAAAGGAGACATGGAAGGAGGTTTTGGGGGAACCCTCATAGGGGGGGGGGAAGGCGGAGCTTGTATGCCCCCAGGGTTAATGCGCTTGAGCACCTCAAAAGGGACCCGGGAAACCCGGGGAAAACCCAGCTTATAGCGGGAACCTTGAAACGTATATATTTAGCCGAAAACCCACACCTTGTTCCCTTTGGCGAAAGGTTGGGGGAAGGCCCCTTCGCTTTTTGTCGGTTTTACCCTTGTGCGGGCGGGGGGCCGGGGATAGCGAATGGGGAGTCTTTTTCTAGATAGTTTTCCCGGGCCCGGGACCACTCCCCAAACAGCAGGGACCTCCGAGGGCACAAAAAGGGGGGAGGGGTGGGGGGATGTGGGCCCTTGGGACAAAAAAGAAGGACAGCACCAGAAAGATCCGAGTCCAATGAGTTATACGAAAATCGGCCCAGGGAACAAGTTGGACCAATCACCCTGGCGTGCGGAGAAAAAATGGCGCAGGTAGAAAACCCTGGGTCTGGTTTACTCCCCTCTACCTCCCCTTTTGGAGGGGGGTTTTTGGTAGGCTGAAAAAAAGTCCATTTTCATTTGAAAGTTGGTTACAGGGGGAGCGCCAGAATTGGAAAAAATTAAAAAGCCACGGTCCGACACAAGGGTGCTGGGGAGCCCATGCAGCCAAAAAAATTGAAAAAAAAATTTAGACTGGAAAGGCGGGGACAGAGGGTAGACCCGGCAGGGGAAAATAAAGTGGGACATTTTAAAAAACCCGGGTCATAACCACCCAATCACGGTTTTTGGGCCACCCGGAGGGGGGGGAAAATTTTCCTTGAAAAAATTTCCAGGGCCCCACATGGGCCCAAAGGGGAAAAGCGGGGAAATAGGTAGAGGCAAAAGCAGACCCCCGGTTTTTGAGACGGGGTTACTTTTTTGGGCACAGGAAGCCCCGCCCCCACGAATTTCACGAAATCCTGGGCTAGGCTCGGCCCCCAGTAGAAACGGGAGATGAAGAGCAGGACCTCTGTATGGGGGGTTGCCCCGCCATAGGGGAAAGAAAATTGACCCCATGACAAAAATCTTTTTCCCGAAGAGTGGACGGACTTTTGTCTTGCTGGGGAAATGCGTTGAGACTACGGGGTGCGGAGAGTTTTACCCGTTTGGGGGGAAATAATTTGCCGTGGGGGGGGACTCGCCCCACCCCAACCCAAAGCACGGGGGGGGAGGGGCGTCGGCCTTGACTTTTCGTTCCCCCAGGGCGAAAATGAATAAAAAATTTTTAAAACCCGGGAGAAAAAAAACCCAAAAGGGGCCGGGCGGGGTTTTAAAGGGCGTTTGGGCAGCGGGAGTACGCAGATTTTTAGGGTTCGGTTAGTTGTTTGAAAGGGGGGACAAAGGCCCCCTCCGGGGGGTACCCTCCTTTCTTCCTGTGCCGTTTGATGGCCACAAACCCCGGGTCGCCAATGGGAGTATTTTCCCTCTCAGCAGGGGAAAAAAATTTTAAAAAAACCCCCAAGTGAGGGTTTTTCCCTTTTGGGGCCCCCTTTTGGGAGAGAAGGGCCCCCGGGCCCCCTACCGGGGGGGTTCGACCTCGGGGGAAAAAAGGGTTTGTTCAGTATCAGGCCGAGAGAGCCTGGCGAAAGAGGCAAGGCACATTTTAACTTAGAAAAAAGGTTTCCCTTCGGGCCCCTTGGGGGCCAGAGTTTAGGTTTTTGCGTTCTTTTTGGGTTTAAAAGCCACAATGGGAAAACACCACGGGGGAAAAAATGTGGTAAAAAAATTGGGCCTGAAATATTGGGCGAACCCCGGGAAAATCTTTGTTTGGCTGGGAAAGGCCCCCACGGGGCGCGGCCACTGAAAGACGGCAGCCCAATTTTTTGGGGGGGTCCATCTGTGGGCCCTTGCAGAAAATGTGTAGCCGAGAAATGGTGGGCTCTGTGATAAAAACGGGAAATTCTCAAGTTTGGAATAGGGCGGTTGGCCCTTAGACTTTCTGGGGCCCTGGCGCACGTGAACTTGATGGGTTCCCAATTTTTTGGGGGAGAAAAGGGGGACTATCGTCAAGATACAAAAACCACGCATGTTTAAAAGGAAGGCCCCGGAAAAATGTAAAAGACGAATTCTTGGAAAGGGCCGGGGCATTGCAGAGCCCGAAGGGCATGACCAGGTACTTGAGTGCCCGTCGCGGGTGTTGAAAGCGGCCCCTTCCCATTCGTCGCCCTTTTCGTACCCGTTTGGATTATAACCCCCTCGCAGGCCCGGTGAAAGAAAAATTTTTGGGCCCACCACGTAGCACAAAAATTTCCGTGATAAAAGGGCGGGGGATAGCGGTTTTTTACCGGGTTTTGTTAAAGGCCTGATAGTTATGCAAGGACGCGGGTTTCCCGTCCTTCTTAGCCAAAGAAAAAACCCGGGCCCCCAGCGGGAAAGGAGGGGTTTGCGGATAAACCCCCTCTGGAGATTTTTCCCCTTTATATATTTGGACATAGCCAAGTCTCAGGTACCGACAGGGGGTTAAAAACCCCCGCCACTAGAGGGAGACGTCCCCCGGGGAGGAGGTCAAAAGGACGTCTTTTGGCGATGGGGCCGGCAAGTCTCAGCTTGCTTCTCGGAGAAAACGTCTTTCGAAGGCTTTTTATGGTGCCCGGAAGGGCCCCTCAAGGGTTTAACCCATCCCGAAGAAGCGGTTTAACACCGGGCGAGGGTTTCCACCAAAAAACCCAGGGCTGACACTCCGAACCCCAAAACCCGGACTTCCCCCCGACTGCCAAACGAGAACGGGAGCTGGCCGGGTTGCAGCCCGGGAGACCCCGGAGAAGGGAAAGAGGAGGAACGGGGGTTGGGGATTTACGGGAGAAAAGGCCCAAATTCTCCTTATGCGCACCCCTACTTGTAGGGGCCAGGGGGTCATTTGGAACCGAATAGGGGCCTTAAAATCTCTCCACTGACAGAGATGAGTTGGGGGGCTCCAGGGGGATCACAGGGAGGTTATTCTGGGGGTTTCCAGAGCAGCGTCAAGAAATTTCCGGCAAAACCCAAGTCCCGGAAAAGCAAATACCTGAAACGGGCACCGGCCTAGTTTCCACGATCCCGGGCCCTGGGCAGGGGGAGGAGAGGGCTTGCTCCCCACCTATGGGCCCCTCTCCTACGTATCCTAGGTTTTCGCCCGTTTTCCCCCACCTGAGGGCCCCAGTGGGCAGGATTTTGCGGAAAAAGGTCTGGGACTGCCCATTACAGAAAAAGATTCTCCCCCAATTTTTCTGGTTAGCTAAATATAGGGCAGGGGGGCCCCATCCACCTCCATGGGGCCCCTTCCCCGGGGGCAGGTGGGGGAAAGGGGACTGAAAGGGGGCCTTTGAAAAATTGGGGCCAGACGAGGAAGACGTCGGGGGGCTTTGCTTTTTCCCCTTTGTTCCCGCCGGAGTTCCTCCGGCGTTCCGGGGGAAAAAAGGATGTCAAATTTCCCAGTGGCCAGGGAGATAAAGGGCATCAAGGAAGACGGGGGGAAACCCCGGGGAATAGAGCTTTCCCTTTTGCGGCTGGGGAAAGGGCCCCTTTTGAAGGTGGCAGGGCAAAGCCCTTATTCCCTGATAACTCGGAGGCCCGGTGCGGAACGTATGGGGATAATCGCCTACGATGAGTCCCCTTGGGCGCCCGATTTAAACAAGGCGGGTTCGGGAGACGAAAGCCCGGGGTGGGGATTCCCCGAAAACGCTCCTGAACCCGGGGAGGAATTAAGCCAGGTTTGCTGTTTCCGGATTTTTTCCCTTTCCCCCGAGGGGGGTTTTGCCCAAGCCCGGCTTTCCCGGGGAGAAGGGTTAAACCCCGAAAAGCCACCCCTTTGGGGCCCCTTCGGGAGGAAATTTGGGTTTCCCCTTTTAAATCAATAAAGCAGGGAGCATTGGGTTTAAAAAAGCCCCTGCAGGGCCCTTTGGGGTTCCCCCTCGAATTTGGGTCGGCATAGATTTGCGGAGGGGCCCGGGGGGACCAGCGGGGTTGGAGCCGGAGCCGGGGGGGCCGCGGGGGGCCACGGGGAAACGGGTTGTTGCCCTGAACGGCCAGGGGCTGCTGGGAAACATTTGGGGGAGAGATGGCTGGGGTTGCTGGGCTTGCTTTTAGGGGAGTGTTGGCTGCTGGGGGCCACAATGGCGGTTTTAGGGGCAGCGTCAGACGGCAGAGGACCTTGGGGGGGGATCCATGGCCCGGAAAACTTCTGTCACGTCCCCGGACGTAGAGGGGAATCCACTGGGGCCACCGAACGATGGTGTAAAGGGCCCCGCCCGGGAAAGGAATCTAAGTACGTCCCGGTTTCACCAGAGCCCGCCCCCAAAGCGGGATGGGGCTTGCTTTCCGGGGGGGTCTACCAGGTCCGTTACCCCTGACGTGGGCTTTTCTTGCGGTGGCAGCCGAGGGGATTTTCCCTGGTGGGAAATCGTCAGGCAGGCTCGGGAGTCGGGGAAAAGGGCAGAAGGGGCCCGGGCAGGCGGGGGCACAGGTTCGGGTCGTGGACAGGCGCTAGGTCAGGGCAGGGGGGGGCAAAAAGCGGGGGCGAGGGAAAGGGAAACAATGGCGGTACACGGTTTAAATCGGACAAGGTAGTAAAAGCTTTCACAATAGGCAGAAATGGCACTAAAGATCCGGCAAAAGGCCCCCGGAAGGGGGGCTTTAAATTGGGGCATTTAAAGGGAATGCCAATTAAACCGGGACACTGGCCCCCTTTAAAACTCCAGTGCCGGCCCGCGCGCCTTAGATTTCGGGGCGCGGGCGGCCCGGAGGCTTTAGACCGCAAAAGGACGCCCGGCCGGGGAAGTAAGGAGAAGGGGCCCCGGGCCGGGGTGAGCCGCCCCCCCGCCCCCTCAAACGGGGGGGTGGTTTCCAATCGTGCGGCGACCCGGGGGGTGCCCGGACCCGGGACGGGGGTCGCGGGCCCCCCCGGGGGACAATGCGTAAAAACTGAGCTCTTTTTGGGACAAACAAAAGTACGGGCTGCAAAAAGATATTTTTAAAAATTTTTATGGATTTTAAAATTTGGGGCCTTCCCACCCCGACAACAGGCGTAATTTACTATAAAAAAAATTTTTAAAACAATATGCGTTTTAAAAATTTAGCTCTTTTTTGGCAAACAGACACACGGGCTTCAATAAAAAAAAATATTTAAAAAAATTAAAAGGGAAAAATTAAGCCCGGTTTTTTGGGGAAAACTGACAAACCGTGATTGCAATTTGAAAATGAAAAAAAAAGGGGCAATTTCAAAACCCCCCTTCAGAGGGCTGCTGGCCAAAAAAGTGGTTAAAAAAAAAATGCCTTTTTCAATTTAAATCAAAGAACACACTGGCGCCCCAAAAATCTCCCTTCCTTTTAAAAGCCTTGCTGGGTGCCCCCCCCCCCCCCCGCCCCCCCGCAGGCCCCCTGGTTTCAGACAGGGCCGTTTTGCTGTGAAGTGGCATAACAGAGAATGAGCTCAAACAGGGAAATTTCAGTTGCATTTAAAACAAGGTCAGTGATTTTTTTCAGCAAATGAGATCCATTTCACCGGGAAAATGGGTGGTGTTGTTTTTGCGAATAGGCCGCAGCCCAACTTCGGGCTGAGGGGCATTTTTTCCCGCCCTTTCTTTTTGCCCCCGGGATTTGGAAAGGGGTCTGCCGTACCCGGGTGTCGGGGCGGGGCGCACTCGCCCCCCCCAGCGGCCGTTACTCAAACCCGCCGCGTCCCTTTTGTTTCCGGGATCCCCCTTCTGTGGTGCCGGTTTCCTGATCTCCCAGGTTTCGGGGACGCGCCCGGCTCTGAAATTTTTAAAAGGGGTAACCCCGGCCCCGGGAAATTGGCTAATTCCCCCGGGGCTGCCCCTATATTAAACCCGGGCATTCCACCCCCCCCTTTCCCGCCAAATTTTTTAGTGCCTGTTGCCTACTGAGAAAGCGTTAGCTCTAGTCTTGCCTATATTCCGTGTACTGAACCTTCTCGCCTACATCCTACGACCACGAACCTTTGCCGCCTGTAGTGACCGTATTGCTTGTCACCAACTACGAGCCTGCCTTATGATTTTGTACCATGCTAAACCTCGGCTGCCTCCGCAAGCAAGTCACGTCAGGGGTAGCGACTTGGTAGACTGCCGCCGCAGAAAATCCATCCTGCTTTGCGGTGGGCTCTGTTGAAAACCGGGACCTACTTAGACTCCGCTCCCTGGCGTGGCTTATACCACCGCTTGCGGTGGTCCAGTGGATCCACTACTGCGTCCGTGACACGTTGTACATCCTCCTCACCCCCTCTATCCTCGGAGCTGATTGGCTGGCCACCAAGATGACAGGAAACGCTGAAAATGGCGCGATAGTAATAGATTATCTGTAAGATTGTCACCTAAACTATCGCGTGATCAGAAATTTCCGATAAGCCTAAAAACCGTGGCCGATTTCAACTTTTGCCGATAATATCGCTGATCCCTAATTGCTGGCTGTGTGTTAAGTTATTTTGAGGGCACACCACATTTATACTGTTATACACTGTACACTGACTACTTTACGTTGTATCAAAGTGGCATATCTTCAGTGTTGTCTTATGATAAGAAATACAACAATATTTACAAAAATGTGAGAGGTGTTCATTATAAAGACATTATAAAAGGGGTTTCATCATTTTAGACATTAATGGCATGTCTATAGGATATGCCATCAATGTCAGGTGCTGGTCCCACCTCTGTAACAGTGACTGTTACAGAGTGCTTTTAGTAATCGTTGTACATGTGCATATGTAAGTGGGTGGATTTAGGCTGGGGTAAAGAGGTAAAGGAGTGTCTTATTGAGGGGTGTCTTACTACGAGGAGAGTGGGGTTTCTAATGATATGTAATTTCCTGTCTAATCTTCTTTCTCTCATCTTCCCCAAAACAACTTGTTTCTATTGTAACATTTTTTAATGTTTTTTAACTGCTTTAAATTATTTCTTTTTTAACCTGTTTGTAGATTCACTGTACAATAATAATTGTAAAATCTTGAAAATATTATATTGATATTTGTCACGTCCCCGACGTAGACGGTGGATCCACTGGACCACCGCAAGCGATGGTGTAAGCCACGCCAGGACACGGAAGCCAACTAGGTCCCGGTCTTCCCCCGCGCCCGCCGCAAAACAGGAAGGACTTGCTGCGGCGGGAGTCTACCAGGTCATTACCCCTGACGTGACTTGCTTGTGGTGGCAGCCAAGGTATAGCGTGGTGCAGAATCGTCAGGCAGGCTCGTAGTCGGGGACAGGCAGAAGGTCAGGGCAGGCGGCACAGGTTCGTGGTCGTGGACAGGCACTAGGTCAGGGCAAGCAGCAAGATGCGTGATCAAGGAACGGAAGATAATGGTACGGTACACGATAAGTCAGAACAAGGCTTGTAACGCTTTCTCTATAGGCTGAAATGGCACTAAAGATCCGGCAACAGCCCCAGGAAGGGGCAGGCTTAAATAAGGGCAGTGACCGGCAATAGCCAATTACCGGTGCACTGGCCCTTTAAATCTCGCAGTGCCGGCGTGCGCGCGCCTTAGATATCGGGGACGCGCGCTTCGGGAGGCTGAGACCACAACAGGAGCGCGGCCTGGAAAGTAGAGAGGAGCCGGGCCGGCCGGGTGAGCGCACCCACCCCCCGACATGCGGGCGGCGGTGCCGCTCGAGCCGCGACCACGGGTGTGCCCGCGACCCGGGACGGGGGTCGCGCGCCCACCCGTGACAATTTTTATTTTAGCATTACCCTCCGGCCTAAATTTTTCTTCCACAGAGGGAGAAGGGGGGGCTTCATCTCCTGAGTGCTGGAGGAAATGACATAGGAGTGCATAGGGGTAGATTGTGCATTTTGGGACGACAGGTGTTTCACAGTTTGTTTTGGGTATTGGACCATGAAAAAAATAAAAAAACGCGTTTAATTTTTACAGCATGTGGTATAAATGACATGATAACTTCATTATGCAGGTCAGTACAATTACAATTATATCAATTTTATGGCATTTTTAAAAGGTTTTCTACTTGAACACTAGAAATGCATTTGTTAAAAAAAAAATTGCATTTATGTGTTATATATATTCTGAGAGACGTAATTTTTTTGTATATGTAGCTATATAAATAGCTTTGTTTTTTGCGGGATCAGTTGATCTTCATATGATGATCAAAGATTTCTTTCTATCAAGGTTTTTGGGAGGAGGGATGAACAAAAAACAGCAATGCTGGTAATGTTTTTAATTTTTATTTTTTACAACGGTCACTGTGCATTATAAAATAAATGTAAACTTTACTCAGCAGGTCGAGTTTTTTTTTCATGTTTTACTGCCTTTACACAATAAAAACACTTCTATTTAGAAAACAAAACATGTTTTTGGATCGCTATAGTTTGAGAGCCATAACTTTTTTATTTTTCTGTGTACGGGGCTGTTTGGGGTTTTGTTTTTTGTGGGATGAGTTGACTTTTTGTTGGTACTATTTGGGGGGAGGGGACAAGACTTTTTGGTCGCCTTTTAATTTGTTTTTGAGAGGCAGGATAATGAAAATACATCAATCCTGGTAGTGGTTTTTATTATTTACAGCCCTGACCATACAGTATACGTAATATGTTAGTTTTACTCTGCTGGGATATAAGATTACGGCAATACCCAATTTATATATCTTTTTCTTGTTGTAGCAGTTAAAACAAAGATTTTATTATGTAATACAATGTTTATGCATCGCTCTCTACTGATTGCCATAACTTTATTATTTCTTCACAGAGCTGTGTTAGACATTTTACATCTGAAACATGTAGTGATTGTTCTGCTTGAACTTCTGTGGAATTCTACCATGATCTTAAAATATGAGAAAATAAAGGATTTGTTTTTATACTAACAAGAATTTGGTCTTCCATGCGCCCCACCTCTCCGACTTGAAGCTGGTATCCAGAGGCGTAACTTGAAGCTTCTGGGCCCTAGTGCAAATAGTGAAATGGAGTCCCTCAGTTACCATGTGCCATTGACAATGCTGTGGCAGAAGGGCTTTTGGGGCCCCCCATCAGACAGCAGAGCCCAGTAGCGACTACTACCTCTGCACCGCCTATAGCTGCGCCCCTGCTGGTATTGTTTCTCTATGTTTACAAGTGGATCCTTGGGAGTGGTTCTCCCCACCGTGCCTTGTCTGGAGTGATTTACACATGGATACACGGCCTGTTCGCTCTACCATTACTGTGAAGCAAGGGGGCGGTACCTGCCAGCGGTGACAGCGGGCCATACCTCGCTTCACAGAATGGCCGGGCCCCATACAGTAGTACTGCCTGTACTGCTCTAACGGCGGCCCTGCGTACAGCTCCTGTATGATCAGAATGACGTTTCTGTTTATTAGTTTTTCTTCAGAAGTGGACAATCCCTTTAAATTACCATTCCATAGCACTACAGGTCCAGAATGACTCCTGGTGTGGAGTCACTTCTGGTCTGATGACACTTATGGTTACAATAATATAGAGGTAAACCCCCAGAAATGATGTTAGACTGGAAGTGAAGCTGCACAAAGAGTGCCGCCATACAAGGAATGCCGTGAAATGGTGTGTTATCCTGTAAAAATCCCTAGCCCTAATTTGGGGTTAGGCTTCATATTTTGTTTGTGAGCCAAATGGAAATCCTAAATCAATAGAGAGGACCAGGGCTGGACTGGGAATAAAAAGCAGCTCTAACACAAAGCCCCCACCAGCCCACATACAATATCCACTTAAAAAATTTCCCTTGTTCTCGCACCTCACTACTTTCTAAAATAAATAACACTATAAGGGTGCTTTCACACGAAAAATTTTTGGTGTGTTTTTGATGTGTTTTTTGATGCGTTTTTTGTGCAGAAAGGCACAGCAGTTAATGTTGTACATTTCTGCACAAAAAACGCATAAAAAAAACGCTCCATGTGAAAGCACCGTAAACACAAGAAAGAAAGAAAAAGTGGTGCAGAGAAACCCCTCATCACAGAGTCAGGTGTGCACTTGCTTTACAATCAGGGACAAGCCTACACTGCCACTTTACAAGCACCAACATAATCTAAACACCACCAATCAGATCACCAGTAGTCAGGTCACCATCACATGAATACAGCACTGAGTCAACACAGAAGTAAAATAACCTCTGACATCAGGGACTCACAGGAGATGTCATCTCTGATGGGAGTTGTTCTCTTCTCCATCTGCCCCAAACCTCCATGACGTCCTCTCTGATGAGTCGTTCTCTTATCTGTATTATTCTCTTCCCTTTTTTCTCCGTCCGATACAGAATGCAATGTCTTCTTCTCCTGGCCACTACTCGTCCCTATAGAATTTACTACAAATACATCTTAGACTCTGTTTTTCCAGCACTTTCCTATCAATTCCCACCTCTGTACAAACTCCGTATCCATAGAGCCCCAAATAGTAATAGTTCCCCCTTTGGTGTCCCAAACAGTAATTGTACCCCAAACAGCGTATGTTAGACCCTAAAAATTATAAATTAAAAAAAGTCAGATAAGTGGCATGTAAATAGGTAGACCCCCATTAGGTAGTCAAGCCCCCCACCCCGCCCACAGAAGGCAGGAAAGTATATAGACAACCAAAAGTATGTAGCTATATATGTACTATAAGAATATAGATAAATAGGCCCCCTCAGTAAGTTTACAGATTTATTCAGTAGACAGATAAGTATAATGGCCCCATGATAGGGAGGTATATAGTCCCCCATTAGGTATCTATATAGACCCTTTCAGTAGGTAGGTATATAGGGTTCCCTCATAAGGTAGGTATATATGGCCCCACAATTGATAGGTGTATAGGACACCCACTAGGAAGCTCGTTACATACGCCCCCCCTAGCTAGGTAGGTACACAGGGCCTTCTCATTAATTAGGTCGATAGACAGGACCTGTCCCCATTAATTAGGTAGGTAGACCGGGCCTTTCCCCAGCGATTAGCCAGGTTGGACCGCCTCCAGTCATCAGCCCCCCCACACCTTAGCTGCCCAGTAATTAGCCCCCAAGTAATGAGCCCCCCCCCCAGTAATTAGCCTACCAGTAATTAGCCCCACAGTAATTAGCCCCTCCTCCCCCCGGGGGCAAGCGCCTGGTGAAGTGTATCACCAGTCTGGGCCTGCAGAGGACTGTGCATGCTCAATTCTCAGCCCTAAGCAGGATGGGTGTTGTGAGATAGGTGTTGGTCCTATATCAAACACTTCTGACATATCATGTGGCCATGCCATAGATGTCTAAGATAAGAACACCCCTTTAATGTACTTTGTAATGTATTGAGGAACTGAAGCAACTTATTTGTGGTGTGCATTGCAAAAAAAGAAACACATCTGTCATTGTTTTTTATTTAATTGTTCACAACTTGATTTTGTAGGTCAATATAGTTACAGTGATAACTTTAGAAAATTTTTGTTTTAGTATTTTTAAAAACATAATACAACTTTTTTATTGTTGTGTCTATGGACCCGTGTTATTGCTCGTTTTTTTTTAAGGATGTGCTGTAGTTAGTACTGGTACCATTCTTGGGTGGATATGACTCTTTGAGCTTTTTCTATAATTTTTGGGAGGTAAGGGTAGCGATTGGACGTAATTTTACGTCCAGTGTCGTTCTGGAGTATCCTTTTACATTACATGGTACATAAAATCATACCATAAAAAATGCATCTTGTCCCACAAATAAATTGAGCACTAATATGGGAATGTCAACTGAGAAATAAAAAGTGATGTAGGTTAAGGAAAGTAGTATGAAGAAAACAATCTTCTTGTCATTACAAATCCCTGTGGCTGAGTATTAATTTTAATAGTATACGTTATAAAGTTGTTCAGAAGGTGCGTGTGTGGGGGGGTGCCCACTGAAATTTTTGCACTGAGCTCACAAGTGAGTTTTAACAGCAAGGGAAGAAATAATATAAAATACTAATATTTTTTACTCTTAGGATATGTTAACACAGCATTTTTGGATCTGTTTTGGATCTTAAAATCGTATCCAAAAACGCAGCGTTAATCGGATCAAACACGTATCCAACACGCAGGTGCATGTTTGGATGCATTTTGGCTGCAGCAGGATTGCACGCTATAGTTTTAAATAGGGCTCCGGCTGCGTCTTTCACATCAAGAATTGACATGTCATTTCTTAGAACGGATCCGAAAGATGCCATTAAACACGCATCGGCAATCACTCGTCTGACCGCCAATCCGTGTTTTACATTGCAAGCAGTGTAAAACACACTGCTATTTGTTAGATGCGTGTTTGAGTCCGTTTAGGATCCGATGGATGGATCCAAACATGTATCCAAAAACATATGTTCACATAGACAGAACATGCCGTGTGAACATACCCTTAAATGCAATACAACTCTATATAGTGATCAACCATATTAGCAGTTGAAAGACAGTAAAAGACCTAGAAACTGCAGAACTGAAAGAATCACACTAGTTACCCAATTATGTACATAACCTAGTCATGACTTGGCTGTTAATTAGCAATTGCATGGCCTCCTCCTATGTGCAACCAGCCTCAGGCTTTATTTGTTTCAGTTGCTTCTTTTTTTTAACTCTACCTTTTGCTTCTATTCTTTTTGCCCTATTGTTGTTTAATTATTATGTTAAATTTATGTTTATTTTCTGAATGTTAATTTACAGGATTATTTACAGCCACTGACAAACAATTTCATTCACAAAGGTCACTTTTCGTGACATCTATATGTATTTATATATGAATGAATGGTTAAATAGATGCACATAAAAACATTTAACACTGCCAAAGATCCAGCAAATTATCATGAATATTTTGCTTGTAAAACCCCTATATTAGTGAGGTGCATACAGTGATTGGTGATCTAGTTGCACCTCTCTACAGTGCAGTGCGGTACTGCGTGTCCTGTACTGCTCTTTACATGTGTTAGGATGAGTAATGTTTTTGGGCACCAGGTGATGGTGGCGTCATTTTATTTTTTATGGTACATTGTGTATAAAGAACATCACTCAAGTGGCGCAGTTATATGAGGACCTATTTTATGTGGGAGAAGTTATACTACGTAGTTTAAGTTTACATATAAATCAATGAAGATTTTTTTTTCCAGTGTGAGCATAAAAAAAACAAGCTTACGAGCCTTTCAATTTCTTCTTAGGCTTTGTCTACACAGTTAACTTAAAATACCGTTGGGATTTTGACAGTATTTTAAGTTCACCAAGCCGCGATGTGCCGCAGTTTTTTTGTGCAAAAAAAACCACATTCCCGGCCCTCCTAGTACATGGGCTGCACAGGAATCTGATGGCGGTCCAGCGGAATATACAAAATGTTCTATATTCCACCGGACAGTTTTAGGTTTAGGACTCTCAGTAAAACTCTGTGCTGTGTAGACTACAGCATGGATTGTCTATTGAGGACTACACAGCACTGGGTATGGTCGGATGTTCAGCGGATTCAAAATATTGAATCCGCTGAAAAACGGACCAAAATCCAGTGCTGTGTAGTCCTAGACTTACAGACATTCTCTCATGCTCTCTCTTCTTTGTTCCTTAAAGGGGATGTATCGCTTCCTTACTTCGGCTCATTCACACTGCTCTGAGCTTCTCAACTCTGTGAATGCAGGGGCGTTTCTTCCCCCTCTCAGCTGGATGACATCATCCCCCCTTCACTGCTGGCCTGAGACTCCCCCCCCTCCCCCCTGAGTCCCAAATCACTGTGTCTCTCCCTATCAGTCTTATTTTATAAGAGCTGTATACATACCACAGGCTGCATTCAATCTAATCTGAGCACTGATCTCTCACAGCTGGAGATGTATTACAGCTTTCTAAGAACGGACACAGCTCCGTGAATCGACCCAGGGGCTGTACAGAATGTAAATGAGCTCTCAGCTAGTGAATTGCACGGAGGATGGATCAGGAGGGATAAGACCCACACTGGATATCAGTGTAAATAAAAACACAAGATAAGGGACACTGTGAGAACAAGGCAGCTTTGCTAATGACATCCAATTGCAAAGTTAATAATAATAATAATAATCTTTATTTATATAGCGCCAACATATTCCGCAGCACTTTACATTATAGAGGGAATAAGCACAGACAAACCAAACATTAAATATAAAAAAGCTACTGACAAATGAGACACAAGGTGTGAGGGCCCTGCTCGCAAGAGCTTACAATCTATTAGGGGGTATGGGTGAAACAAAGGGTGACAAGTGCTTGGTTTTTTCAATGGACCAGCCATGTTACATAAAATAGGGTAGTACACATAAAAAAGTGGATGAACCTGCCATCCCCAACCATTACACTATATACAGATAAGTGCCTGTGGGTGCCAAAGTTTCAGGAAGTGACGAATCTGGACAGAATTTGGGGGTTGACAATTAGGGATCTTGATAGGCTTGTCTAAGAAAATGAGTTTTCAGAGCGCACTTAAAACTGTGAGGGTTGTGAGTGTGCCTGATCACATGGAGAACCCTGTTCCAGAGAACTGGGCAATACGTTTCAAAAACTTGGAGACGGGCATGGGAGGGTTCGGATGAGTGAGGTTTTGTAGTCCCTTTGGATCAGTTTGCAGAGCGGAAGAGGGCGGGGGTTGGGTAGACAGAGATAAGGGAGGAGATGTGTGGGGGGTGCAGCACTGTGGAGAGCCTTATGTGTGAGAGTGATGAGTTTATGTTGTATCTGTCCTGAATAGGCAGCCAGTGGGAGAGACTGACACAGGGTAGAGGTATCAGTATTGCGGCTGGAAAGAAAGACAAGCCTGGCTGCTGCATTTCAGTACAGATTGGAGAGGGGAGCGTTTACAGAGAGGAAGACCAACAAGTAGGGAGTTACAGTAGTCAAGGGACGAGAAATAAATTTAAAACAAAAAATTGAGAGTTTGAGTTTTTTCCCAAAGTAAAGAAAACGGAGGATTCTGGGGATGTTTTGGGTTTGCAGGTGGCCCGGGGGAGGGAAAAAGGGTTTTTTTTTGAAAAGGGGGGTGGAAGGTCAGTTCAGGGTTAGTAAAAAAACCCCAGGAAGGGGGCCCTGTGCCTAGGAGTTATGGTGGTACCCCCCAAATGGGGGGAGAAATAGCGGGGTTGAGGTGGGTTTTTGGTAGATGGTGGGAGTCCCTGGCCGCAACCCAAAAATTTTGGGGCCCCATACAGTTTGGAGGGGTCGGGGCCCCCCCCCGACCCAACCCCCTCCCTCCCCCCTTCCCCGTCCGCCCCGCCCACGCCCCGTTTTTCCCCCGCCCCAAAAAACCTCGCCACCCCAGAAAAAAAAAAAAAAAATGTTTTTTGGGGTCACAAGAAAAAAAAATATGAAAAATTGTCCCCATTGTTTTTGGGATTTAGTTCTGGGCTATACAAGGCCCAAAGAAAATCCCTCCCTCATGTCACCCTTTTAAATAATGTTACGGGCCCAAAGCCAGAATACCCAGACCAATATTCCCAAAGCAACAATATATAAAATTCAAAAATAAAAATGATAGTCCCCCATAATTTTTAGGGGGCCCTTAAACCAGTATCCAAAAAGGCCCAAATTTAACACAAAAGGGTTAGGGGTTAAAAAAACCATCACACCAAAACCAATTTTTCCCTCAAAAAGGGGTCCCTATTTTTGGTAGAAAACCAGATTTACAGTTGGGCTTTGCAAATTTTTTTCCTTACTTTTTAGGGCCTCTCAGGTAAACTTTCTTGTTGAGGGTGTTCACTTTCCCTTTTTTTTGGGTTTTCGGTCCGACCTCCATGGCCCTTCCCGTCCACCACTCGTCCCTGTAGAATTCAAAACAAAAAACCCCTGAGACCCCCTTGTAGGCGTTTAGTTCCCCCCCCCCCGTAGATTGGGGCCCCTTTTGAAGGCGAATTGTCCCCCCTTGGTGGGTTTAGGCCCCCCCTGAAAGGCAAAAATAGCCCCCTTTTGGGGGGATTGGGGCCCCCTTTTTGGCAAAAATAGTCCCCCCCCTTTTGTTTGGGGCCCCCCTGTAGGTAAAATAGCCCCCCTGAAAGAATTTAGGGCCCCTTGGTAGGCAGAATACCCCCCCCTGTAGTTTTGGGCCCCCCTGTAGGCATTTTTTGTCCCACCCCCTGTTGATTAGGGCCCCCTTGTAGGCAAAAATAGTCCCCCCCTGTAGTTTAGGGCCCCGGTGGGAAAGGGAATTAGCCCCCCCTTTAAAGTTTGGGCCCCCCTGTAAGCAAAATAGCCCCCCCTTTGTGGGTTTTTGGGCCCCCCTGTAGGTGGGAAAAATTCCCCCCCCCTTTGGGAAAATTAGGGCCCCCTGTAGGAAGAATAGCCCCCCCTGTAGATTAGGGCCCCCCTTTTGTAGGAGAAATTGCCCCAACCCCTTTTAGATTGGGCCCCCCCTTTTTGGGCAGAATAGCCCCCAACCCCTTTTTAGATTGGGGGGGGGGGGGCCCCCTTGTAGGCAAAATAGTCCCAACCCCGGTAGTTTTGGGGGCCCCCCCCCTTGTAGGCGGGAATATTCCCCCCCTGTGGGCAGAATTTTCCCCCCCTGTAGATTGGGCCCCATGTAGGAAGTTAGGCCCCCTCCCTGTTTTTTTGGGCCCCCTGAAAGCAAAATTAGTCCCCCCTTGTAGATTAGGGCCCCCCTTTAGGCAAATACCCCCCCCTTGTAGATTAGGGCCCCCCCCTGTGGGCCAGAATAGTCCCCCCCCGTCTTTTAAGGGACTTTTTGGAAAATAGATCCCCCCAGCCCTTTAAAGGCCCCCTTTACACAAATAGTCCCCCCCCCAGTCTTGGGGCCCTTTTTGGGGTAGTTCCCCCCCTTTTTGGGGCCCCCCGGGTTGGCATAGTTCCCCCAAAAACCGTTTTAGGGGCCCCCTTTTGGCATTTTTTCCCCCCCCGTTTTAGGGGCCCCTGTAGGCGTAGTTTCCCCCCCCATCCCATCCAGGGCCCCTTTTTGTTTATTTCCCCCCCCCCACACCCGGGGCCCCCCTGTAGTTTTAAATTTTCCCCCCCCCCCCCATCCGGGGCCCCCCTTTTGCTGTAGTTTTTCCCCCCCCCCAAATCCGGGGCCCCCTGAAAGTTTGTATTTTCCCCCCCCCCCACCCCGGGGCCCTGTAGCTGTGGGTCCCCCCCCACCCCAAGGGCCCCCTTTTAGCTGTATTTCCCCCCACCCCCCAATACGGGGCCCCCCTGTAGCTGTAGTTTCCCCCCCTGGGGGACCCCTGTAAGTATTTTTACTCCCCGGGGGTTCCCCCGCGCGCCCCCCCCGGCGCCTCCTTTCCCCCTTCCAAGCCTAAACCAGGCCTTTTTGGGGCCGAGAACGGAAAGCTGGCGGGCGGCCCCCCGGTAAAGCCCTTTCCGCCACGCCGGGGCCCAAAAGCTCTCCCGGCTCCTCCATACATTTTAATTGTAGGGCGGTCGAACGGAGTGCATAAAATTAAAAAAGGAGCAGCATTTGAAGCCAGAGGGGGCGGATCTTGCCCGCGGCGGCGGGGCCCCCCCGGTTACAGAATGCCCGAGTTAAAAGCAGACCGGTTGTAAATGCCCTTTTCGGCGGCCCTGGTGGGATGACTAGGAAGTTCAATTTTTTTGAGGTTTAGTTTTGGGGTTTGAGAGAGGGAATGATTTTCCCAAGAAAACAGCGGGGCAAAACAGTCAAAGGGGGTTTTTTTAGCAGGGGGGTGATAGCTGGGGGGAAGGTATAGTTTTGGGGTCATCCCCCGTTTGAGTTTGGGACTGGGGAAACTAAATATTTTGATGGTTTGTCCCCAAAAGGGGGCTGTGTAAAAGTTTAAAAGAGGAGAGGGGCCAAGAACGGGGTCCCCCCGAGGAAACCCCCGCAAAAAGGGAGAGGAGAGGAGGTAGGGAAAAAGGGGAAAATTGGGGGGACAAATGAAGGAGCGGTCAGAGAGGTAGGAAAAGAAAAACCCCAAAAGAGAGCCCGGGGTCCCGGATACCCGGGTGGCGCGGAAAACCCTGCTGAGGAGATGGTTTTTTGGGGATCCACCGTGTCAAACGCTGCAGAGGATCCAGGGGGAAAACGCAATGGTAGTTAACCCCGAGATTTTGCTGTCCCGGAGGTCTTTGAAAACTTTAGAAAGAGCGATTCCGTGGAGTGTAGGGTGCGGGGAAAAAAGGATTCAGAGGGTCTAGGGGAGAGTTAGGAGAGAGATAGCGGTTTTAGGCGAGAGTAGGCCAAGCGTTCCAAAGGGGTTTGGAGTTTAAAGGGCAGGTTAGAGACTTTGGGCCCGGGAGTTTTGGGGGCGCAGGGGGGTCCAGAGAGGGCCCTTTTTAAAATTAAAGGGAAACTTATAAAAAGCGTGTTTTTTTAAAGGGGATGGGAAGATCCCCGTGGAGGAGAGGGTTACAGTTTTTTAGTGAGGTGGGAGGGACAGCTGGGGGAAAGGGGCTGGAAAGGGGGGGGGAAGGGGGCCCCTAGAAAACAAAATGGGGGGGGCGAAAAGGGTTTGGAGAAGCCCGGAACTTTTTCCCTTTTGATGTCGGGTCAAGGACTGAGAGAGATTAGAGGAGTGCGGGGGGACAGGTGGGTGTTTTAAATTGGGGGTTGTGATGTGATGTTTTGCCGGATGCTGTCAATTTTTTTCTTTGAAGTGGGGTGGGGTATTCAAACAAAAGAGGTTTAGTGACCGGGGCCTGAGCTTTGGGCCGGGGGGGGGTGGAAGGTGTCAAAAAAGATGTTTTGGGTTGTTGTTTTAGTGTTGAGATGAGGGGGGGTGAAAATATTTTTGTTTTTGGGGAGTGAAGGGCAGTGTGGTAGGTCCTGGGGATGAATTTGTAGTGGAAGGGAAAATCTGCAGGTAGCTTTGGGGTTTTCTCCACAGCCTCAGCGCACCTGGGAAAAGGCTGTAGGATGGCGAGTCTGAGGCCCTGTGCCAAGGCTGCGGGAGTCTGATTCTGGTGGTGCGGTGTGTGAGTGGGCCAACATGTCCCGGGTGGTTGTGGAGTTTCCCGTTTAAAGTTTGGGCAGCCCGGGTCAGGGCAGGAGAGGGAGGGGGATTGGGGGCAGTGGGGGACTGTATGGTGTCTGTGAGCCCCGGGGTTTATTTTGAGCGGGGGATTTTGGAATGGGCGGGGTTGGTTGTGTGAGAGAAGGCTGAAAGGTTTTTGATAGTAAAAGAGATAAGGTTAGGGTCCCCAGAGGTTTTAAAGGAGAGTTGGTAAGTTTTGAAAAATTTAGCAGGGGGCGACAGAAGACCAGATCAAGAAAGTTTCCCCTCCTTGTGAGTTGGAGAGTCAGGAAACTGCGAGGGGGCCAAAAAGAAGAGGGTTTGTGAAAGAAACGAGGAAGGGAGAAGGGGACATAGGGTTGTCAATGGGGATGTTGAAATCGCCCATGATGGGGTGTGGGTATTTCAGTCGGGGGAAAAGAGGAAGCCCGGCAGCAAAATTTTCCCGAAATGGGGGGTGGGCCCGGGGGGTTTTGTAGACAAAATGCGGACTCTGATGGCAAAAAGGCCAAGGAAAAATTGTTCTTTTTAAATGTCCCCTTATTTGAAGGAAACCATTTTAAAGAAAAAGAAACAAACCCCCTTAAATACGGTAGCTTCTCTATCGTCTTCCTGTCTGTCTTTTCAAAAATTTTTTTTCCTCTTTTTCTTGAATATTTTCCCGTCGGGGTTTTTCTGCACTTGTTTACTCCACTAAAACATGACTTTGGGCGATTAAATGTTTCCCTTTAGGGTACTTTTTAGGGCAAAGGAAATTTTGGGTTTCAGTTTTAATGCGCTCAAATTAAAAATGCTTTTATTACCCGCAATTTTTTTTCCTTTTCTAAATGTTTGGAAATGGGTTAATCAAATTTGTGTGTTTGTATCCACAAGGGGCTTCAAACCAGGGCATTGATTTCTTACTTAAAAAAAACCTTTTTTGAAGGGAAATTTTGAAAAAATGAAAGAAAAGTTTGCTGGTTAAAAAAAGGGCCCGTTTAATTGGAGCGGGGGTTTTGGGAATTTCACCAAAAAAATGTCAAAAGCACCCCTTAGGGTGCCCCTTTTACAAAGGTGCGTTTTTTAAAGCGTTTTTTTAAAAGTTTTTTTTTTTGTAGGGGGGGGCACGCAATTAATGTTTTTACATTGCTGCCCCAAAAATCGAGCAAAAAATAGCGGTATATTTCCGCAAAATTTAATGCAATTTTTGGTTTGCAATGTACAAACAATTTTAAATTTTCTGTGGCCTTCCCCACACAAAAAAACGCCGTTGGGAAAAAGCACCATGTGGGGGAAAAAAACATTTGGTTGGGGTTTTTAAGGCACGGGTTTCCCGCACAGTTTTTGGTTGTATGGAAAGGGGGTTTTGGGGATTAACTTTTTTGTAAAGTATCCCGAAGTTAATTAAAAAAACCACCCGCATTCAACACTTTAAACAATGCAAAAATTTAAACGACGAGAATTTAAAAATATTTAAAAATGTCTCCCTCCTTCTTCTCAGGATCCCTAAATAAAATGGCATTGCATTAGTCATCATCATTAGTATATATACTTTACAAATAAATAAATATATATATGTTGACTGCCCTAATGTTGCGACCAGCTCTGCCTCGGCTACCGGGACGAGTGCCGCCGCTGCCCGGGTGTCGGGCGACGGGCGCACTCGCCCTCCTGCGCGCCGGTACTCACCCGGCCGTGCTCCTGTGTCCCCGCAGCCTCCTCCTGCCCGGCGCGCGCGTCCCCGTGCTCTAAGGCGCGCGTGCGCCGGCTCTGTGAAATTTAAAGGGGCAGTGCGCCGGTAATTGGCTAATTGCCGGGCACTGCCTCTATTTTACCTGGGCGTTTCCGCCCACTCCCTGCCGGATCTTTAGTGCCTTGCCTATTGTGAAAGCATATCCAGTTGTCTCGTTCTGATCTACCGTGTACCGTACCCTTGCTACCGTCTCTTGACCACGAATCTCTGCCGCCTGCCCTGACCGTCTGCCTGTCCACGACCACAAACCTTAGCCGCCTGCCCTGACCTCCTGCCTGTCCCCGACTACGAGCCTGTCTTACGATTTTGCACCACGCTATACTTCGGCTGCCACCGCAAGCAAGTCACGTCAGGGGTAGCGACCTGGTAGACTCCCACCGCAGCAAGTCCATCCCGCTTTGCGGCGGGCTCTGGTGAAAACCGGGACCTACTTAGATTCCGCTCTCTGGCGGGGCTTACTCCATCGCTTGCGGTGGTCCAGTGGATCCACTTCTATGTCCGGGACCGTTACACCTAACCTTTGGCTTTAGCTTCTACCTTGCAACAACTGTTCCCTTGGTACAGGTTTTGGGGCTCAGATGTCACTGCAGTTGACAGAAGGGACCTGGAAGTCCTCTGCAGTGAAGACCAGATCCCTGTACAGGGATTCAAGGGTGAAAACCTGGGACTTCTTAGATTTCGCTCTCCAGCACGTTTTTACGCTAAACTACATTTTTGTTCTGATATTGCTTTATTTCAAATTTAGAGCAGTATTTATCTCCTTCTTATTTCCCAAGTAACTAACTTCCTCTCTTTGCTCTGGCTGGGAAGGTGACATCACTCCCTGCTGTGTCTTATCAGCAGCACAGGAACGTGTTTACTTTTCTTATTGACAAACTTTAACTATTTAGAGGTCTGTAGCCTTGTGCCCTGCTGTTACAACCCTTCTATCAGTAATGTCCCTCTAACAGACTCAGCTAGAAACATCAATGCTGAATGGCAGTCAGTGCTGTAGAACCATTCACAGCCTGTATAGGAAGTGGAAGCCTCAAACAGGTTCTGTGAAACAGCCAGATGGGAAAGTCCCTTTAATAATGTTTAAACTGCAACCTATTGGTGTAGTTAGCCTCATGGTATAAACAGTCTTGACAGACACCCTTTGACATGTCAAATAAATTTCAATTTTGTTTTCATTCTCATGTATTTTAAGTTTTGTCATTTAACCTTATTACTTTGATAAGAAATATATACCAAAAGGGATGTATGAGAGACCTTAATCCTTCAATATACATCCACACACATGTGTATACTCTTAAATGTACAACCTTACTGACTGTACACGCATAAGGTAAAGCGCATGCGTGTCACTCTTAATAGAGTTTGAAGAGCAACGATATCAGCTACACAGTATCCCAGCGATAGCCCTTTGAAAAAAATAGTAAATAATCCAGTTTATATCTTTCTGCCATGATTATGCATTCAGGAAACAAATAAACGGGGTTCACTGAGCTAGGCCAATTTACCCATAGTACAAATCTACAGAAAAATCTGTATGTGCTACCTAAAGATTTAGCTGTAGTTTCATCACAGATGTTATCCCTATTACATTAAAAGTGGTAAAGCCCCTAGTGAAAATTGATGACAAATCTGCAGTTTTATTACATGGAAATATGAGCATACTATGAATTCTGAAATCTAGATTCTGTCCTCAGTGCATGGATGAGATTTGTAAAAAATGTCATCACTTCATGGCCAATTTATCAAAAGTCCCAATATGGCCTAAGGCTAGGTTGTCAAACTTGCCTTTAATAATAGGAATGCTATAATGTAGCCTCTGCTTATCTTAGGATTTAAAGCTGCCAAAGAGGAAGAGACAAGCGTTACATTGTTCGGTGACATGCAAAAATGTATATGTGTATGCTATGTGGACAGGATCAGGACAGCCTAAAGGAATTGCAGGGCTCCATACAGCCAAAGCAACTGGACCTCATCACATCCCCCCTCCCCCACTACCACCAAGAAAAATACATTCTTCATGAGGTGAATGGGAAAAACAAATGCCATTGGTTGTTGGGGTTGTTTTTTTGGAGTTCACTGTGTTGTATAATGTAATGTAATGTTATCTTTATTCAGCTGGTCAGTATTGTTCCACCGATACCAAATTCATATACGGTTCTTTTATGTTTTACCACCTTTAAAAAAAATTAAACTTCATTTTTCAAATTGGCTTTACATTGTCAATTTTAGACCAATAATCTTTTTAATTTTTGCAGGATGAGCTGTATTTTGTACTGGTACTATTTTGGAAGCTACATCGAAGAATCATGGAGGATCCGAAATGTGTCAGCCAGAGGATGTAATGTGTGCAGTATATATAAGGTTATATTTTACTACGTAGGATTTGTATGGATCAGGCTATATCAATTCAGTCTAATTTTTTTTACATCTAGTAGAATAAATAGGAACAGGGGCATGTTTTGAAAATCTACATTTTTTATATAATTTTTACATTTTTTTTATCCCTCTCTGAGGCAGTTGAACAAGTGATCACTAGTACAATATGCTATGGTGCTTATGTGCTAAAGTATTTTTTCATTTTAGCTAACTTCTAATGCACCTTGCTTTTGGCCTTTGTAGTCTAAAGGGCCGTTCACACGGCTTATTTTGGGCACGGATTCCAGCCGTACTGCGCGAAATACGGCTGGAATCCGTCCCAGCCATTACGGTAATCCACAGTTCTCATAGAGAACTATGGACTCCGTCTTTCCTCCCCGCTCGGCGAATCTCCGCGGGGAGAAAGTGACATGTTCATTATCCCGGCAGGATACGCGCCATGGATAATGATAGTCTATGGGGCCGGAGGGCAGTGCCCCCGTCCCTTATTCAAGCCGTAATTGCGGGCGAAATCCGTCCCGCAATTACGGCTTGAATAAGCCATGTGAACCGGCCCTAACAGAAGCACAATAAGGCTATGTTCACACAGCATAATTGCGGGGCGTAATTATGCCGGGACTTTGGGAGCTTGCGCCGACTACCGCGGAGCGAGGGGGATCGGAAGCCCACCAACCCCATAGACATTCATTACTAGCGGCGCATATTCACTGCAAGTAGTTGACATGTCACTTATCTCCCCCGCGGCGTATTGTGCGAGCGGGGAGAGGAGACATAATCCATAGTTCTCTGTGAGAACTGTGGATTACCGTAATTATTTGGACATATCTCGGCCCGTATTGAGCGCAGTATGGAGCGAAATACGTGGCGAAATGCGTGCCGATTTCACCCGTGTAAACATAGCCTAATAGGTAGAGTAGACGGCAAGACCCCCATGCGGTAGGTAAGCAGTTCATTAGGTAATTAGGTAGGCCCCCATTAGGTAGGTGAGCCTTCTATTAGGTAGGTAAGTAAGCACCCTTTAGGTAAATATGCCATCATTAAGTAGCTACGTAAGCATCTCATTAGGAAGCTAGTTAAGCCCCGACTATATAGGCCCCTACTAGGGAGCTAGATAGGCCCCCATTAGTTAACTAGGTAGGTTGCCATTAAGTACGTAAAAAAGTAGGTAGACCCCAGTGGGTAGATGAGCTTCCCATTAGGTAGGTATCCATTAAGTAGCTAGTTAGGGTCCCTGGTAGTTAGGTAAGGAAGCCCTTTTTTTAACAGTTTATCTTTTTTGCTAATTCAATTGAAAAAAAAGAAAAAAAACTCACGTCCGTTCCCAAATGCAGACAAATAAAAAGTAACATCACCCCAATTGAGAAGCCATGTCAAATCAACCTCGCCCCATCCGCCCACACAGACAATTAAGGCCATATTCACACGGCTTATTTGGCCGCGGATTGGAGCCGTACTGCGCGCTGGATTTGCGCTTCAGTACGGCTCCAATCCGTCCCTGTCATTACGGTAATCCACAGTTCTCATAGAGATCTATGGATTCCGTCTCTCCTCCCCGCTCGGCGAATCCGCCGCGGGTGGAGAAAGTGACATGCACATTATTTGCGGCGCGTATGCGCCATAAATAATGCATTGTCTATGGGGCCGGCGGGCAGCTCCCCCGCCGCGCCCCGCCCCCGGCCCCCGTCCCTTATTCAGGCCGTATTGCGGGCGGGATCACGGCCTTAAAATACAATGTCAACCCAACTTACTGGATCCAGGACGGTTTGAAGATAGACTGGGAGAGTGGGGGGTCCTGGCAACTGGAAACCCACCGTGGCTGCAGGTAGCCTGGAACAGTGCTGTATCAGTCCTGTTCGCTGAGTCTACAGCATGAATCAGCAGCATTACTGTGACGGCTGGGTCGTGGATCCGCCGGACCACCGCAAGCGATGGTAGTTAAGCCACGCCAGGGAACGTATCAAAGTAGCCCCCGTTTTTCACCAGAGCCCGCGCAAAGCGGGATGGACTTGCTGGGGGGCGTGAGGCTACCAGGTCGTCCCCCCTGAGTGACTTGCTTGCCGTGGCGGCCGAGGTGCAGCGTGGTACAGAATCGTAGACCGAGAATCGTAGTCGTGGGCAGGCAGAAGGTCAGGGCAGGCGGCAATGGTTCGTGGTCATGGACAGGCAGAAGGTCAGGGCAGGCGGCAGAGGTTCGGAGTCGGGAAACGTAGCGAGAGGTCTGGTACACGGAAAAGCAGGAATACACTTTAAGGAACGCTTTCACTAAGGCTCGGGGCAACGTAGATCCAGCAGGGAAGTGACGGGGTTGCAACACTTATATAGGAACAGCGCCCGGTAATTACCCAATTACCGGCGCACTGTCCTTTAAAATCACAAGGACGAGCGCGCGCGCCAGGGGGGCGCGCATGCGCATTCCGGCCGGCAGGGGAGGGACCGGAGGGGCGAGGCCAGGTGGGTGGATGGAACGGGTGGGGCGGGGGCCGGCGGTGCGGCCCGCGGCGCCCCCCATCCACGCCGGGGACCGTTATGGGGGACGCGGGTGCGACCGGGGGTCCGGGGCCCGGACCCCCTGCCCCAACCCTTTTACGAAACCCCCCCCCCCCCCTTAGGCCTCCCCACATTTTTAGGCTGCAAAAAATGAGGATGAGATCCCGATTCAGGAAGTTAGATTCAGGCCCCCAGGATCTCTCCTCGGGGCCGAAGCCCCTCCAATCCACGAGGAAGAAACGTCTCCCTCGACCGTTTTCACAGCCAAAATGTCCTTTTCCTCGAAGATGTCAGTGGATTCGGCTACTGGGGAAGGCGTCACTTTCTTCCGAGAGACCGGTTCAGAACCAGAGGCTTAGGAGGGATACATGAAATGCGTTGTGGATCCGGAGAGATGGGGCAAACAAAGCTTGTATGTCACCCGGGTTCAACTGCCAAAGAACCTTGAAGGGTCGAGGAAGCGAGGGCCCAATTTAAGACTAAGGACCTTCAGGGCACATATCTTGAGGAGGGGCCAAACTTGGTCCCCAGGGAAAAACGTGGGGGCAGGTCTTCTCCTTTTTGTCTGCCTGAGACTTCATACGGGCAGAGGCTCGAAAGTAGAGAACATCGCGTCTCATGCCAGATGGCCTTGATACCCCAAAACCTGGTCGTTGACAGCGGGCACAATCCGAGTCAGGGGCAGGGGGAGGGGGGGGGTGCGGGGTGGCGGCCATAGACTACAAAGAACGGGGAGACGCCGGCAGTTTCCCGAGTCCGATGGTTATACGCAAATTCGCACACGGGAGCAGCTCGGTCCAGTTGTCCTGACGTTCCGGACACAAAGTGGCGCAGGTATTCTCCCAGAATCTGGTTCATCTCTCCACCGCCCATTGGATGAGGGTGGTATGCCGATGAAAAGCCCACTTGATTTGCAGAGGGAGCACAAAGCACGCCAAAATCGGGAAAACAAATTGAACACCGCGGTCGGAGACAATGTGTGAGGGTAGTCCATGAAGCCGGAAGATATGCAGGAAGAAAAGATTAGCCAATTGTGGGGCAGATGGCAGGCCAGGGAGAGGCACAAAGTGGGACATTTTAGAGAACCGGTCCGTCACGACCCAGATAACTGAGGAGACTGGTAGGTCTGTGACGGAGTCCATCGCTATGTGCGTCAAAGGGATTTCCGGCACGAGCAGCGGATGCAAGAGACCTGCGGGCCTGTGGCATGGGACCTTGTTCCGAGCACAAGTAAACCAGGCGAGGGTGAAGGTCCTAGACATCCTACGCTAGAGTCGGCCACCAGTAGTGCGCGAGACCCAAAGCATAAGACTTCCGAGCTCCGGGATGACCAGCCACAAAGGAACTATGCCCCCACTCCAGAATTTCCTCCTGAGTTCCAGCGGCAGTAAGTCTTGCCCTTTAGGAATGTTTTGGAGACCTGCGGGAGCCACGTGAACCAACCGTTCGGGGGAAAATGATGTGTTGTGACACGGGTTCTTCACCGACCAGTCCGGGCACGAGAGAGGGCATCAGCCTTGACGTTTTTTCTCAGCAGGACCGAGAAAAAAAAAGAGCCATCGGGCTTGGCGAGGGTTAAGACTTTGGGGGCCCGTCTAAAGGTACAACAAATTTTTGTGGTCTTTTAAAGATGTCGATTGGGTGACAACCCCCCTCAGCAGATGTCGCCCATCCTTAGGGCTAACTTGATGGCCAAGAGTTCCCGGTCCCCAAAAGCATAGTTCCGCTCAGCCGGCGAAAAGGTCTTAGAGAAGAACCCACATTTTGCGAATCTTTTCCTCTGGAACCTCTCTGGTGAGGACCGCCCCTGCCCCCATGGAAGAGGCATCCCCCTCCAAAGAGAACGGTCTTCGGAATCAGGCCGGACAAGACAGGAGCAGTGGAGAAGGCGTCTTTAGATCCACAAACGCCTTCCCCGGCCTCGGAGGCCAACATCTCGGGGTTCGCATTCTTCCTAGTAAGGGCCACGATAGGAAGCCACCAAGGTGGAGAAGTGGGAAATAAATTGGCGGTAATAATTTTTCGAAGCCCAGGAAGCGCTGTATTTGCCCGAAGACCGACAGGACGGGGCCATTGTAGCACCGCAGAGAGTTTTGCTGGGTCCATCTTTAGGCCTTCAGCCGAGGGCTATGTAGCCGGGGTTCCGATGAATAAACATTTCTCCAGCTTGGCTACAGTCCCGGGTTGCCTGCGCGACGTTGCAGAACCCGGGTACTTGGACCCGGTGAGTCTGAAGATTAGGGGAGAAAATCAGGATGTCATCTAGGTACACTATGACGCAGGTGTACAAGAGATCCCGGAAGACATCGTTGACGAGTTTTTGGAACACCGCTGGAAACGTTACAGAGCCCACAAGGGCATCACGAGGGTACTCAAAATGTCCATCTCGGGTATTGAATGCCGTCTTCCCCTTGTCCCCCCCCGAATTCTGACGAGGTTATAGGCTCCTTGCAGATCCCAACTTGGAAAACACTTTAGCCCCCTTGAGACGGTCAAACAGCTCTGAGATCAGCGGGAGAGGGTAGCGTTTTTTTACGGTGATCTTATTTAGACCCCTGTAGTCTATACACGGAGGGAACCATCCTTCTTCTGAATGAAGAAAAACCGGCTGGGGAGGAGGACTTACGAATGAAACCTTTCTGCAGGTTCTCCCGAATGTAGGCCGACATGGCCTGAGTCTCTGGCACGGACAGCGGGTAGACCCTCCCCCTGGGTGGACTGGTTTTTCCCGGGAGGAGGTCAATAGGACAGTGTAAGGCCGATGTTGGTGGCAGGCGAATCGGCCTCCCTTTTTCGGAGAATACATCCCCAAAGTCCTGGTACTCGGCCGGCAGGCCTGGTAACGACTTGACAAACGGAGGCGGAGAAGTGGTAGGCACCGGGCGTGGTACCTCCAAGCAATGGTTCTGGCATTTCGGTCCCCAACGCAGGACTTTGCCTGTCTTCCAAACGAGCGTAGGGGGCGTGACGTTGCAGCCAGGGAAAACCCCAAGGAGGATCGCGAGGAAGCACGGGACAGAACGTGGAACCCGATCTTCTCCTTATGTAGCGCCCCCACACGGTGTGTCACTGGCGGGGTTACGTACTGAATGGGGGTCACTGAGGAGTCCCCACTGACCAAGAAATAAGCAGAGGCTTCTCCAGCCGGACAAAAGGGATGCGGGTTACCGGGTTTTTAAAACCCAAAGAGGCAAAGGGTGAAGTTCCCGGCAGAGCCTGAGTCCAGGAAAGCAGCATCAGTGGTCACCTCCACTGGCATCATCAGACGTGGAGAGGAGGAAACTGCACCTAGGACCGCCTCTCCTACGGCACCTAGGTGTGAGCATTTCCCGGACGCTAGGGACGTAGCGGACAGCTTCTGCGGAAATGGTCCGGACTGGCGCAGTAGAGACATTGCTTTCTCGGTTTGGCAACGGTTCAGCTCCTGCTCCGATAACTGGGCCCGGTCACTTGCATGGGTTCCACCTCAGAGGCTTGAGGGGACAGCAATGGAGGATGTTTAAAAACCGGGGCAGGTGAAACCGCCAACGGGGGGTGCAGAGTCTCTTTCCTGACGCAGCTCTTCCTGCCTCTCTGCGAACCTTATATCAATCCGAGTTTGCTTAGGATTAGTTCACTCGGGAGGACGGGAGGTTCTTGCTGCCAAAGCGTCCTTTACCCGGCTGGACAGGCCCTTTTTGAAAGTGGCACAGAGGGCGGCATCATTCCACGTGAGCTCCGAGGCCAGGGCCTTCCCGGATAGTAGGCTCACCACGAAGGCCACCTTAGACCTCTCCGAGGGAAACTGATCCACCATCAGTTCTATGTGCATAGTGCACAGGGTAATGAAACCCCGGCAGAGCTTGGGATCCCCGGCAAAGTGATGGGTTAAAGGGGAGCGAAGCTTGGGTCCCACGGTAGCCAATGGAACGGTGACGTAGATGGAGTCACCCCACGGGGCCGCAGGTGGAGACTGTTGCTTGGGATGCGAGGAGCTGATGCATCATGGCGGAGAACTGGCCCAATGCTGTGCCCGTTGTGCGATTTGCTGCGACTGCTGGGCAACCAACGTGTAAGATCCGCGATGCTTGGCAGGGGCACCTTGGCGGGATCCATGGCTGGATCTAACTGTGACGGCTGGGTAGTGGATCCGCCGGACCACCGCACGCGATGGTAGTTAAGCCACGCCAGGGAATGGAATCTAAGTAGCCCCCGGTTTTCACCAGAGCCCGCCGCAAAGCGGGATGGACTTGCTGCGGACTTACCCAATTACCGGCGCACTGTCCCTTTAAATTCACAAGGACGAGCGCGCGCGCCAGGGGGCGCGCATGCGCATTCCGGCCCGGCAAAGGGGGCGAGGACCGGACGGGAGCGAGGGGCCCGGTGAGTGGATGGAACGGGTGGCGCCGCGGCCGGCCGTGCGGCCTGTGGCGCCCCCCGTCCATGCCGGGGACCCGTTTTGGGGGACGGCTGTGCGACCGCGGTCCATGGCCCGGACCGCGGCGCAACCCGTTACAATTACAAGCTGCTTATGCGGTCCCCTTGTTTGGCATTTGATCCGTGCCTGTATGGTAGCGCCAGCCATACTGCAGCCCTTGACAGGATATATGCTATACAATCTGGTAGCTGCAGCACAGAAGCATGCCAACCTAGATGCCCTGCCTGTCACTGGTGAAAGCTCTAAAATGAGTACTTTAATAAATTGTGAACCCAAGTGATCCCCAAATTACAAGGACAGATTTGAATTTGATCATTCTTATTACAAAATACTATATCTAAGCTGTACTGGTCATCTATAAGGCTAGAGTCACACCCTTGACTTTCTGCTGCATATTCCTTGCTGCCCAGGATTTTCCTATGTTTTAGGACAATTCTAAACCCTATCTAATGGAGCTAATCCGAGTCCTGATGGATTTCCCATGCTGAAAAGTTGCAGAGAATGCATAAATAAGTGACAGGAACAGGCGGATTTAAACTCTGGTGCATATTTCCATTAAAAGCAAAGGGACACTGTACTTGGAATAGTTATGTATGTTTTGGTGATAAAAAAAATTATGCACCAAAATCCACACTAAAAATGTTATTGTGAATCTAACGTACACAGGAGTTTTTCCGTTTATCATCAGGAAAAGGACTTGCCCCCTAGTGACTGCAAATCCTTTTTATATGATTTTTACAATAATCAGATTGCAAACTGATATTTAGAACATGTGTATTCAGGCTTGGACTGGCTCACAAAGGAACAGAGGAAACCCCTGGTGGGCCACAGAGCATGGCGGACCTGGAGTTGTTTTTTAACTGCATAAGCATTTTCAGAAGAGGCGGAAAAGAAGAGAAAGAGAGGCAAAAAGCAAGAGGCAAAATAAAGGAGGCATGTACAGTCATTTACAGTAGCTGTAGGGTGGGCCCCTAAAATAAACTCCACTGGTGGGCCCTTAAAATCAATACCATCTGCTGGCCCTAAGCACCCCAGTCCGACACTGTGTGTATTGATGTCAGTTTAGCTTTGTGAAAAGTATAACTATGTAACTAACTGTATACTGTATAGAAACGGCCAAAATGGAAAAGGAATCTTAACAGCATACGGAATGTTTTCCTTTAAAAAAAAGTCTTCATATATTTGACTTCAGAAGAATACTCTCATAACCTCCCTGTTACCATTCTCTTATAAGTCATGTGGGATTTGCTTAAGTTCTTTTATGTTAATATATGCATAGAAGGCAGGGGAGAGCTCCTGACTATAGATCAGGTTACTGCTCCATCGAAAGCACAATGTGGGGGTTGAGTGAAACTTCAGAAACAGGGAAGGGCTGTCCAAATAGCTCCACACAGTCACAGAAATGTTTCTTCTGTACGTAACACACAACACAGCATTGCAGTCAATATGCACACAGGCCGTATGTCATAAAAAGTTTTTCACAAACGCCCTCTAATGGACTGAAGTCTATAATTAAAGGTGCCCAAACACTTTAGATCACAGTTGTGAGTAATCAAAAAAATCACTACTCCGGTAAAATTTAACAAATGATCATTTAAGCTGACAGATGATCGCCACAATATGAAGTGACATGAACCATACATAAAACTTTTCATCCTGTAGTCACTGGTCTAACAAATGATCTTTCAGTGAAATGCTATTCCCCTTATCCAAAGTCAATGATCATGTATGGGCACTTTAAAGGGAATTTATCGGCATTTTTTTTTACTAATTCAAACAAGATACTGGTACAGAATTCTGTTTTCTGTATGTAATTTTTGGGGTAAACCATCTTACCAGAACTGCGTTTAATATCATTTAGAGAGATGCTTTAGGCTGCTTTCACACAGCGCAGTTTTGGTGCAGTTTTAACTGCGCTCCAATTAAACTGCCTTTATTACCAGCAAGTTTCTTTCAGTTGTATAAATTGTTCAGAAAGGTGTTTCAAGTAAGTAATCAATTACGTGTTTGAAGTCTTGTGAATTACAAACACACTAATTGATTACTCACTTTCCAAACAGTCTAGATAAGTGCAATAAGCTTGCTGGTAATAAAGGCACATAGTTGGAGTGCAATTAAAACTGCAGAGCTGTGTGAAAGCACCCTTACAACAGCTACATGGACATAGGAACCTGTGAACAGGAGCTGACCTATTGACTTCTATTGAAGTGTTTTCTAGGCATGCTGTGCAATCTGGTAAGAAGTCAGTGTGTAGGGAGGTGAGAGTGGGAGCTGTGACATCTCCTATTGTGAAAGGTGGATCCTATGTTGGTTATACAAATTGGCGTTGCCTTTCAGTGTAATCCTGCCTGTGCTGATAATGAGGAGACTGCTAAAATGTTTTCTTTACAGAACAGGAAGTATAAGGCTATTAACAGGCCTAGTGGCCAAAGTGAAAACTGCAGGATTTCAGGATTTTTTTTTTTTTTTAAATATTGATAGTGATATTTGAAATAAAAAAATTAACCAAAAATTCTTAAAATATGTGTGAATTGTGAATTTGTTGTTATGACCTAGACAGTTTTGACCTCTATGACAGAGCCCCATTTTTGAATGATATGTGTCACTTTATATGAGAATAACTTTTTACCTATCCATGTGATTCAGAGAATGTTTTTTTTCGGGATATATTGTGCTTTAAGTTAGTAATAAATTTTGGTCCAAAAAATCCTTTATTTGTGAAAAGTATCAAAATGCTGTTAACATTTTTTGACATTTTCAAAGTTCAAAAATTTCTAAGCGCAATTCAGATAAGTTAAACAAAATAGTTTATAACTAGCTTACCTTATGTCTACTGTACATTGGTATTTTTTTTATTTTTTTATGACAAAAGAGGGCTTATATATTGAGTAGTAATTTTTCACATATTCAAGAAAATTTGCAACATAGATTTTTTTAAGGATTGGTCCAGTTCTAATGTGGCTTTGAGAGCCTATATGTTAGATTTCCCCATAAATTATTCCATCAACGAAACGGCACCCCTGAAAGTATTTAAAACACCATTTAGGAAGTTTATTAACCCTCCAGGTGTTTCACAGAAATTAAAGAAAATGGAGATGAAATTTCATAATTTCACTTTTTTTTTTTGCATATTTTCAATTTTTATTAATTATTCACTGGAACACATTAGATGATACCAAGAAAATGCAACTCAATTGATTCCCCCAATTCTGCCATTTTTAGAGACATCCCATGTGTGGTCCTAGTGCATTATTAGACTGGATTTTGGGGTCTCATTTTCATTAGCATTTTCTATAGGCGCCATTACAGGTTTGCAGACACCCTTTGGTGCTAAAACTCAAGAAACACTCTTAAGAAGACCCCATTTTGAAAACTACAGCCATTAAGGGATATATCATGGAGTGTAGTGATTGTATTGACCCAACAGGCAATTCATAAATTTTATAGCCTTAGGCTGTAAAAATTAAAAAAATATTTCTTCCAATAATATGCAGATTTAGCTGAAAATGTTTCCAAGAAAAAAAACACCCCAAAATTTCAGCAATACCCTACATGTGGGTGTAAACTGCTGTTTGGGCGCATGGCAGGGCGCACAAGGGAGGGAGCGCTATTTGGTTTTTGGAACACAGATTTTTTTGGGTACCATGTCATATTTGAAATGCCCCCAAAGGTGAAACCTTCCAGAAGTCACTCCATTTTGAATTAAACACCCCTCAGGGATCTCATCTATGGGTGTATTGTGCATTCTGGGCCCACAAGTGTTCCATAGTTTTTTTAGCCATTGAATTGTGCATGGTTTTTAAAAGCATTTTTTTAACTTCACCTTTTAAATGTTTTTTTTTCTGCCTTTCTTTCGTGTTTTAGAGAAGCCTGTGGGAAAGCAGCATTAAAGACACCATACATTTCAAGCAATATAATATTGTTTGTAACAAGACATTTGCACAGACATTTATTTTGCCATTTTTTAAATTCTAGTGAGAGGCCTGTGGAGAAAGACAATTGCATTGCTATAGCATTCTACTTTTTGAATAAAAAAAAAACACAAAAAGACTAAAATATCAAACCCCAAATATTTAACTACAGAGATCAAAGTAATGTGGGCATAGCAAAAATGTCACTGAAAACTTGCCAAAATGAGTTATGTAAATCTATCCTAAAGGTAAGGTCAGTTGTGATGGATATGGTGTTTATATGTAAATGTTTTCATGGATTTGCCACTGGTCTCAGCCTATACCTTGTAAAGAGTGAATTAAATTAAAAATCCATGACATTTATTCCACACAATAGACATACTAACACACTAAAACAAACACAGCACCATACTGCAAACACCAAGACATAAACAAACATTGAATATATGAACTATTTCAAACTGTATTAGTGCTATATCTAGACATACTGTATCTATACATGAAAATCTGAGGTTCTTAGTGCACAATGAATTTGTGAGAGCCCAACCACCAATGGCAAGGTGATCTGAGTTTAGATGGGAACCCTATGCCAGATGGATTTGTCTCTTGTCCTGCATAAAAAAGAACTCTCTATTTTTTAGGGTAAACATGTTCCAACTATACTCTGTATTGATTTAAAACAGCCTGAAATGGATAAGAGAGATATAGTGCACAACCCCCACACATACAATCAAAAAAGATATAGTGCTATACTAGATACAGCACCAATGCATTTTGAAATAATTCATACAGCATAAGTGCTAAATTTGCAATTCTGCTGTTTGCTGCATGAACCAGATTACAAGCTTGTTGACAGACACTCAATTTACAATTTAGAATAACTGCCACAACAGAGACTGATTTTGCTGGGATTTTGCTACTGATTGTAGCATAACCTGGCAACTATTTTTTGACATCTGTATACACCAATCAGACATATGAATTGGTCTTGTTTGGATGGGACAAACTATTTAACACTGGTTTACATATTTGAACCTAATGATACTGGACTTTCAAAACTGTAAATTTAGGAATACGCAGTGTGGTTGCGGTGCGGCCGATAGTCCTACCTCCAATGTGTCCACTAACGGCTGCACGAGTTTACTAGCATCTCATGCAGCCATTTGAAGATGCATCCAAGCTAGGACTGTTGACCACACCATGGCCCCACTGTGTATTCCTACCCTTAGGCTATGTTCACACGGTGTATTTGCAGGGCGTAATTACGCCCCGCAATTACGGCGTGTGACCGGGGGCGGGGCGGGAGCGGGGGACTGAGCAGGGGGCCAGCACTTCGCCGGCCCATAGACTTGAATTGCCAGCGGCGCGTATACGCCTCAAGAAAGTGACATGTCAAGGAGACGTAATCCATAGTTCTCTATGAGAACTGAGAATTACCGTAATGAATGGGCCGTTTTCGGCCTGTAATTGGTGCACTTCGGCGCATTCATTACGGACCGAAATATGGCCCATTTTAAGCCGTGTGAACATGCCTTTAGAAGGATAGGAATGCCATTTACATCAACTTTTCATCAACTGTTGATGTAAAATGCCAGAGATAGTGCTTTGTGTGTAGTCCCATAGAATTAAATGAACAGCAAAAAAGCTGTCATAGCCCTGTTTTATAGATGTTTGAACTGTCTTACGCCAAAACTTGGGGTAATCTGCTTCAGACACAACACTTTTGAATGCACCAAAGATGTGGGGGGGTGTCCCACCTGAATTGTATGATGTGCCAAAGTTTGGTGAAAAACAGTTGTACAGATCCATAACAGTATCAAAGTGGTATGGGTGAGACAAATTTTTCCGAATACACCAAGGGCGACATGTATGTACGGGGCTGCGCCAGCAGTCTGGCGTCCTTTCAGCCCAAAAACTGGCACAGTCCTGTTCTCTAGATTTATAATCTGGCGCACTCCCAAAATATGTGCATTATCGGGTGCCCACGGCACTTTGTAATGTGCCTGAGATCGGGGGGTGTTCTGGAGGCGTGTCGCACCATAGCCATATGATTCTACACATTTATGATGGGAGGACGGCAAAACTGATCACATTAATGCTGGAACAGGCAAACCAAGTTGAAAGTGGTTTACCTGAGCCTGAGTTGTCGTTTTGGAGATAGAAAGTGTTAAATCTATGACCTGCAGTAGAACAGGTTTATAAATTCAGGCGCATTCTACACTACTAATGCACACGAAAAAATTGTTGTCTGGGCGCCAAAATTCATGCATGTGGCCCCAAGTTCATACATATTGGTGATATGTAATTATTATAGGAAGCCCCTCTAACAATTTTCAGTTATCAGGAAGAATATTTTGTTGCTCAGTTGTTGAAACCACTTACAATACAATACAACAATAATTAACCCCCATAGTAGGCCCAAATATACCACCTGTGTATCTGGGCTGGTCTACTCACCAACGTGTAAACATATGGCACAAATTTGCACAGTATTTGATTTTTTTTTTTTTCAAGAGTAAAATGTGTTCAATAACCATGGTAAACATGCAACATTTTCAAGAAGTATATTTTTAATCCCTCGTCTGTGTTTGCCCAAATGTGGGTTGAATGAGTCTATTTTTATAACCTCTGAGCACCTGGCTGCTCTGCAAGATTGATATGCTCTAGGAATTCCCACGAAATCACCTTTGCATCTGTTAGGCAAATCAAAGCAGCTGTCAAACTAACAGTCACATTAATATGACCACTTACTACTTTCGGTGTTAGCACCACGTAGCTCATCAAGGAAGTTCTGTGTAGTGAGCTAGCTTGGTAGTTATATAAGGGGTGTGAATGGCTGTCAGCACACATATCCCTTGTTGCTGTCCTGGTTTAAAGGGGCAATTTATCAGAGTTGAAAAAAGGGATGAGATTTGGCTTTCATGCCAAGGGTGACTGCAGTTCTGAAACTGCGCAGCTTATGAACTGTTCTCATGCTGTTGTGTGAAAGTGTATCATGGACTGAATAAATGGCACCATTGGCACCACTGCAGATAAGCGATATGGAAACTGCGGAGCCTCATGTTCCATTGACGTGAGAGTTGAATATCGGTTATGAAGGTGCATGAAGGCGGACCAACCTGCTACAGTGGACACCGAAAAATTAAACTAGGGGGCTACAAGATGTGTGTCTAAAACAACACTTTAGTGAACCCTACTGTGTATGGGGCTTCAAAGCAGACAGATGGTCACTGCACCTCTGCTTACACACTTAGGCCATGTTCACACGGCTTAAAACTGGACGTATTTCAGTCCGTAATTACACGCTGGAGTGCGCAAATTACGGGCTGAAAACGTCCCAGTAATAACGGTAATCCACAGTTCTCATAGAGAACTATGGATTACGTCTCCTCTACCTGCTCGGCGAATACGCCGAGGGGGGAGATAAGTGACATGTGAATTACTAGCGGCATATACGCGCCACTGGTAATGCAAGTCTATGGGCCAGCGAGGTGCCGGCCTCCTGCTCCGCCCCGGCTACACGGCGTAATTGCGGGGCCGCAATTAAGCCGTGTGAACCTAGCCTTACATTTGCAGAAAAGTCTTTTATTTTTATGGCAGTATCAGAATTGGACCTCTGCAAGTTGGCAAAGCGTTGCCTTCACCGATGAGTCCTATTTTCTGCTTCATTGAATGGATAGGTGTTAGCATGTCAGGTGGGAAACATCACAGAACAAATAACTTGCAACCGTTGCTGGAAGAACACAAGCTAATGGTGATGCATTATGATCTAGGAAATGTTTTCATGACATTCTCTGCATCCACCTATCCATGTAAAAGGCACACTTAATTGATTTGGGTATGAATCCATCTTTGTAGATCACATACACCAATAAATGTTGATTGTCTTGCTTGAAGCAGATGTGATCTTTCAGCAAGACAACATGACATGTTCCATAGCTAAAAATGTCTGACATTGGTTCGAAGAGCATTACCAAGGCTTCCAAATACGACCCTAGCCCTCTAATTTCCCAGACTTAAATGTAATTGAGCATCTGTGGATCCTATGGATCCTCCTTGTGCACCCTCCAGCAGCTGTGGGATGCAGCCAGCATGGCTCCAGATACCTGTGACAACCTACCAGGGACCTTACTGACTCACTACCAACCTGTGTAACTGCTGTCTTTACTGCACATGATGGCTATTCTGGATATTAGAAGATGGTCATATTACTCTGACTCAGCTGTGTAGTAGCAGTAGAGAAATGATGATTTTTTTTATGACATCATCAAATGTAATACTATATGGTATGAAGGCATTATGAAGCAGTTTTGATGATATCTGTAAATCCTATATGTATTATGTAGTAAAAAATGGATGCTGTTTTAGAAGGGCAACATGCCCTATGAGATCTGTTGGCTTAGATCTGTCAGAATTTGTCTACTAAATTCAATGGGGATAAAATGTGGCATTATAACCGCATATAATAAACTGCAGTCATTTAATAAATGCTTAAAGCTTTTCAAGTAAAAAAAATAAATATAAAAAACAACTGTCTATACCAGGGTAGTTTTAGCACTTTGGTAGGATCAGTATAAACATTTTATAAGTAGGGCTCTTAGTATCATTTTCATACCCTCTGTGGAGGATTAGTGATAGACCCAGGTAGCAACCAGGGCTTTAACAGACAGAGATGGTGACACTGTAGATAAAGTCCAAGTCTGGGCAAAGCTTGGGTTTATTTAAATGGCAGAAAAATAAAAAAGCCTTAACTTCAGGCACAAAGCATAAAACAAAACCTGCTCGGCTGAGCTCTAACTATACAAAGCATTTTCCTCTCTATAGCAAGGGCACATTAAATGACCCTGGGCATCCCCAAAAAATTTTAACATGAACACCGGACTGATGAGGACAAACACCCAAACACTGTTCGCAGATAAAGAGTACGGTTTTGGCTAAATACCTTTTTTTTTCTAAAACCCCCCAGTGGGTCAAAAACGAATTGGGGATTTGTTACATCCAATATAGGTGCCTGAGCTTCTCACCCCTTTTCCATAATGCCTTGTGATATAAAATTTTTATGTAGGAAAAAAGGCAATCAAACTCAAACCCACCTTTGGTGCTCTCCTCGCCCAAGGAGAGATTTTCCCCTTTTCTGAGCCACTCATTGCCTCCCACACAGCCTGCCTTTATCACTCTGGTCTGCACTCATAAGGGAAAAAATATCCCAAACAGCTTTGTCGTAAGAGAATACGCTTGGCTAAAAATATCCTGTTTGCTTTCTCAAGACCCAGTGGGTGAAAAGCGAATTGAGGATTTGTTACATCCAATAGAGGGCGCCTGAGCTTCTCAGCACCTTTCCCATAACTACTCACAATGTGGCATTAGCATTCCACCAGCAGCAAACAAAGGCCTGCAGGCCCAGCCTTTATAGGGCCTGAAACTAGCATCACCTGGCACATAGGAGTGGCCCCCACCCATCTTTCCCACTCCAAGAAAAGCCGACCCAGACAAAGTGGGTTGGAGCCGCTATACTAAAACATGTCAGTAACTACTGATATGCAAGAACTGCCGGTTTCCTTCACTGAGCCCAGGCCTCTTGGTGACATACATCTGCCCACATACTGCCAAAGGCTGCATAGGAAAGTATTCTAGGGTAAATATACCTTCCTTCAAACACTCCACCTATCACTGTCTCACACCTCCTATATGTAAAAAAAAAACAAAAGCAGTGTTCCTCTGCACCGAACTAGAGAGAAAGTAACAAGCATTAAAGGAGCCCATTATTTGGTATGCACAGCAATATCAAAGCCAGCAAACATTTTAGCCTGTTTTTAAGCTAAAAAAAATCTCATGACAATGTTTGCCAGATTGTCTCTGATGTCTCCCAGAATTCCTGCCACAGCTTTAAAGTGCGTGCCACAAATATACATATAGTGCCTGCCACCAAGGTCTCTGACACTGTTATGCCTCGTTCACACGGCTTATTTTGGGGGATGGATTGGGGCCGTACTCCCCGCCCGGTTTTGCGCTTCATACGGCGTCAAACCGTCCCTGTCATACGGTAACCATCTCTCAAAAGAAACATGGATTTCCCTCGTCCCCCCGCCGGGAATCCCCCCCGGCGGGGGGGAAACTGACAGCACATTATTTCGGCCGTACGCGCCCTAAACAAAGCATTGTCTATGGGCCGGGGGGCGGCCCCCCCCACGCCCGGCCCCCCCCCCGTCCCCGCCCCTTATTCACGCGGGTTTTGAGCTCAAAACGGGTCACAAAACCGCGGGAATAAGGCCTGTGAACACGGCCCCTTTCACCCCCTGCGATTAGAGTGCCAGGGGCCCTCCAGTAGAAGATTTACCCTACAGCTACTGTACATCTTTAGACCTCCCTAATTTCTAGTTCACATGAATATGCAAAAGCAGGGTATAAAGACAGGTGTATCTACTTGGTATAATACATCTCATGTTTATTAATATTAACAGTACATCGAGGCGACATGATTAGTCCAACGTGTCTTTCACCGAGTATTTATTTATTTATTGCAACTGGATTTAGGGTAGTTTTTTTTACTCACAATTTACAGTCAGTCCCATTAGCTTCTATGTAGTTTTGAACGTAGATGCGCATTAAAAACCACATACAAGTGTTTTGGGCGCATTTTACACTGGGTTTTTAACCATCTCCATTGACCTCAAGAGTAAATTTTCATGCATTTCGCACGTGGAATATGACCAAAGAATGAACATGTTCTAAGATTTTTGTATGGCAAGTAACTGACCGCCGAAAATAAGCGTTGTATGAACTACAATCCATACCGTATATACTCAAGTATAAGCCAAGTTTTTCAGCACAAAAAATGTGCTGAAAAATCTGACCCGGCTTATACTCGAGTCACTGTCGGTGCTCGGGCACTGCGATGGCTAGGGCGCCGGCAGGGACACTTCTTCTACATGCAACTCCTTAGGGAGCGCATATAGCAGAATCCTGAGTACAGCCGACAGTGTCCGGGCACTGCGGTTTCCTCCGGAGCACATACAGGCGAAGAGATATCACTGCGGAGCAGAGAGCAAGGGCTCACAGCTGTCCGGAGTTTCCGGCACAAGCAGTGTGTGTCATCACGCTGCGTGCGCAGCCTGATGACATCACACTGCCTGTGTCGGGAAGACGGAGGCGGAGCAGCATGGAGCGAGGTAAGTGTTTTTTTTTTTTTAAACCCTGCCTATTACATGCCTGTGGGGAAACCTATACCTGCCTATAACCCCTAGGGGACAATAACTGCCTAAACCAGCTGGGGGGGAACAATAACTGCCTAAAATCTGCCAGGGGGGAAAAAAACTGCCAATAATCTGCCTAGGGACATATCCCTGCCTAGGGAACCTATACCTCCTAGGGGGACATATATACCTGCCTAAACCTGCCTATGGGGACATATACCGGGCCCCGGGTCAAGGGGGGACTTTAAACTGCCTAATCGCCTAGAGGGGGCTTTAAAACTCCCTTTCCCCTCCCTATATGACTAGGGGGACATAAAACTCCCTAAACCTGCCTATATCTCCCTATAAGGGCTTTAAAACCCCTTACCTGCCTAATTGGTCAATGGGGGACATTAAACTGCCTATCCGCTTTAAACTCCTATGGGACATTAAACGCCATGTCATTTTATTGGTATTAATTTTTTATTTTTGAAATTTATCAGTAGCCGCTGCTTTTTTCCCCCCTAGGCTTTATACTCAAAGCAAAAAAGCTTCCCCCCGTTTTTTTGGGGAAAAGGGTGGGCCTGGGTTTAAATCCCCGGGTCGGCTTATACTCGAGTATATACGGTATTTTCTATTGAGGTCAATGGGAATAATTTACTTCCAGTTTTAGATGAATACTTCAAATTCGAATCTGCATGGATTGTGACTTGAAATACTCGTTATACGAACATAGCATAAGGGGTTGCACAAAATTGCATTGCCTCCTGTACCCAATCTGGAAGCACACACTCTTTTTCTTTAAAATAAGGAAAGAATAGTTTTATTTGGGTTTTCTTTTGAGCCAAGTGCACATTTTAACTTTACATCACAGGGGGCATTTCCACTAAATTTAAAACTTGTTTCAAATTTATCTAAAGAAAACAGTTTCATTCTGTTTAGACACACCTCAAAGCATTACATACCTACACCAACTAGCCAGGAAGTTACTGAAGTGCAATAACAAGTGTGTATCTATATGATTAGGGGATGTAAAATGGACCAAAACACTTTCCCAAAACAATGCGCGGGGTACATTTTTAGATAAATTTTGTAGATAAAGTGTATAAACAAGATAGAAAATGTTAACTTGTTTCCAGCTATACACATTACAGTAAAAATTTAAAAGATTTCAAATCATAAAACACAATTTAAACTGCTGTACCCAGCACTTAAAATGCACTTCTTATTATAAACAAAATTCCATAAATCAGAAGTGCAAGAAAAGATAGGAAACTTTGTGCAATTTAATTTTTGAGAACAATACATCCCCTACTTATCAATTCTCTACTGTTTTCCTCTTTCCTTCTGCCGATTACTCTCTGACTTCACTGATGAAATCCATGCATAGGAGTCAGAGAGAGGAGTAGGATTATCTGCTTTACTGAGAGATCAGGTTACAGTTGCTGCCCATAAAGGCTTATGAAAAGGGGAGGAAGAGGGAAAGAGACGTGTTGTTACAGAGAGAGACACAGTCAGTGCTTTATCCAACCCTTGTGCTGGATTCACAGTAACACTAATTATTACTGGTGTATTAATGTGCTCTATGCTGCTGCTTCAGACAGTAAAACACTAAATAGAAGCAGCAGCCTCTGTTTGTGTCAAAGTCTATGGCACAGGCAAAAACAGCCAAGTACATAATCATGTATATTATCACTAAAATTCCTCCTAGACGCAGTCTTGTGGCCAGGAGAGAACAGGGATTCTAGCATTCATCCAGCACTTATTACCTATGCTTCAAAAGGTCTCAAATATTTATGACCATAACCCTTTTAACATGGGTGACCACATGCAATTTTGCATTAAAAAGTTAAAAAAAACTGGATAAAATTTGTTTGTGCCTAAAAATTTGTCAAAACTGCAACTGCTCATTTTTAAACACCTTGTTGTTACTGACAAAGAACATACAGTCATGAGGAAAAAATATTACAATCTCTTTAAATTCTATGTTTTTACATATCAGGACATAATAACAAAACATATGGTCCTTAGAAAGTGTCAGGGGCAGGTGGTGGATCCTCTGTCTCGTAAGTTTGGCGTAAGGTCACACCAAGGAGCAGAGCAGAGGCGTATGTTGAAGCTCCTGGACCCCAATGCAAAAAGTGGAATTGGACCCCCAGCTATCATGTGTTATATACTGTATAATACTGGTGTCTTCCTATGTAGCAGGAGGGCTTTTGAGCCCCTTCAGACCACAGGGCCCTTTAGCCCTTACCTCTGCACCCTCTATAGCTACTCTCCAGGAGTGGAGTCTAAGGAATCCCCCAGTCTTTAGCTTCAAGCCCCAGAAGAGAGCTTACACTCACTACCCTCGACATGGTCACTTGCAGTGACAGCTGACGTGCATGCATGGTACAGAAGGGCCAGGTAGAGGTGAAAGGTCAAGGCAGGTGTCATTTTATCATAAAAGAGTGACGGGCAAGAGGTCAGGACAGGCAGAGTTAGATCATAGATGGGTCAGAGATAGCCAGAGGTTGATCCTGGACAACAACTCTACACCGTAAAGGAACTAAGATGCACCACCAATCTGCCAGTGGGCTAATGGAAGGAGCCCCTTGAAATATCCACAGGTGGAAGGGGTTAGGTTATGAAGACTGGCAGGCACACTCTGGCTCCTTAAATTGGCAAGCACGTGCCAGCACCAGAGATGCTGAGGAATCTGAGAGGCCCAATACTGCCGCACAGTACGTGAGCACATCTGTGGCTCAGCAAACGTGACAGAAGGTCTTAAAATTAGGTCAATACAACCTCAGAAAAGAACTAACGACATTCCAACAGATTCCTCTTAACAAAAATGAAGCCAAAATGGAAAATCCATGTGTATCTACACTAAGTACACCTACAAACTATAATTCATGATAGATTGTAGGACAACCATTTTCTGTATGACCATCAGTCTCTGACATCATTCTGGGGAATTGTCTTCTATACAACAGTTTTTCGTTTGATTGAGGTTTGTGGACATTCGTGTATATGCAGCATTTCGGTTGGGTTGAGGTATGGATTTGGGCGGGGCCATTACAACACCTTGATTCTTTTCTTTATCAGCCATTCTTTTGTAGATTTGTTGAAGTGCTTGGGATCATTGTCCTGAGGTTGAGGGAAGCAATTGTGGTGCAAAAACATTGTATTTTTTTTTGCAGGAAACAAAAAGCTAATGACTTTCTAGTATTTAGCAGTGGTATGTGGAAACTCTGATATATGTCACTATTATTTATATTTTTAATTATAGATAATTATACTGCTATTTCGATTTCATGTCATTAGTAGGTGAGTGAAGATTACGTTTACTATCGGCCATTGGGTCGAATATCGAAATCGTGCAATTATCAATACAGATCAATCCGATAGTCGATAATGAGATTATCGCCGATGACCATTTAAGTCTATGGGAGAGAGAAAAAACACGCTTCATGGTCTTACACCCCAAACAGGGCTTAGAAGCTGGAATTACCATGCCGACTACAGTCAATTGATACGTGCTACATCTTAGCAACAGCATCCTAGGTTATAAAAGCCAGCAGAAAGGAAAACTCACGAGACTATTCACGTATCCCTGTCCTTGTACCACACAAATGACCCTTAAACCCGGCATGACCCAACAATTAAAAAGTGCCAGAAGGCAGGTATGAATTTGAACCATCATTTTTACTTGAACTGGACATTGAATATCCCCTGTCCTTGGAACGCAGTCATGAGCCCCAAACCTGCATGACCCCCCCCCAAGGATTAAAAAGTGCTGGGAAAAGGTAAGTCTTTCAACCACCATTTTAGTTGAAGCAGGACATGTTAACTATATCTGTCCTGTACCACAGAATATCGCATTGGAAACCGGTCGTGGAGCGCGCCACAGATTACAAAGTGGCGCGAAATAGGAGGTTCGTTTCAAACCACCAGTTGTTGAGTATTCACTGGGACATTTGTTAGCAATACCGGTCCTGAGCCAGTCAGGTAAGACATCAAGGACCTGATCTGGACGCGCGGCACAGATTAAAGAAAGTGCTGGTAGACCTTGGCGACAAATCCACGCCCCAAGAATAGATATCCCAGGACAACTACAGCACGCCATGTACCCTTAGCTCAGGCAGCAATCTGATGCGACCCAAACCCTTTCGAAGTACCCCCGACGTATCCACATAGCCAGTGGCACCATTGGGCTAGCCCTTATCAAACCACCCATGAATAGTTTTCACAGGACATTGACTATGACCTGTCCTTTACCAACAGCATTTAGCCGCCTAAACCTGTTTGACGCCACTAATTACAAAGGTGGCGAGACAATTGGCTATTTATGTACAGGTGTAGCGCCCATAAAGTATCAATATAGATTATATGACTTACCATGATTTGATATGTGAGCCTCCAAAACAGATGACGTGTATTCCTTTAACAACAAACCACCTTAATAGATGCCCAATACAACAACATCAAAATCAAATAATAAACACGTTAGCCCCCGAACCCCCCACCCCCCCGATCGGGCTTATCGCTTGAAAACCATTACAAAAAACCCCTAAGTCGTGTCATGATAGTATCAAACGACCTCCCTTGACCCCCGAAACTTAAGATAACTAATGTACCTAAACAAGCCTCCAAAGACACTTCTTTATAAGTGAGAAGATCATTAGCCCAACGGGGGGGGCAGCTACTGAGGAGTGTAATTCAGGGCCCAATCAATTCAATGGTTTCGCATTTTTTTTCCGTCCAAATCCTTCTATCAGTGAGTTAGGGACAGGGGACACCCCGTGGAGATCAAATTAATGGCTACCGCCAATAGTGACCATCCAGCCCCGAGAAAATTTTAACCTCGATAATTGTGCGAGATTTGTGTCCGAGGCCCTAAGGGCCCTTTTTTTGACACTACTTAAACTCACATAAATCAGCTTTATCAAAATGCAAGTATATTATTAGAGAACATTGAAGCTCTCCTCTAATGCCCCTAACTGTGAAGGCCATTGTCAAGCCGTGTGCGGTACCATGGTCTTGTTTGAGACTACGGGAGGTCCAGCTTGGCCAGGTAGGCCATACTTACGGAGTGGGGTGCTGTTGAGAGCTCCATGCCTATCGTCTGAGTTCATAAATTAGACGGACGTTGAGGTCCAGGGCTGCCAGGGCCAGACATACAAAGGGGTAGCGGTGATAAGCCAGTCTAGTGTCAGTTATCGTATTAACTACGCATGGTACAGGCTGCCAGGTCCGGAGATACAGTGGGTGCTAGGTGCGGAGCCCCGTGGTCTGGCGGTCCGTGCATCTAATTAACGCACGGTAACAAATCCCTTGGATGACAGCGAGCAACGTGAAGAACAAGTCGGAGCGGGAAGGCAGTATTTCTTACGGTGTGTTGGATTAGACCACCAGCCTTGACCTCAGTACACAGGTCAGACCTGGTTAGCGCTTGCCCCTGCCGATATGAGTGGCGGACCAAGTAGAGCTTGCACTTGGAAATACTGGTGGTGGTTAAACGTGGCCTTTGGTTCCGCCCAGGCCCTGTTTTTTCTTGGCATTCGTGTTGGTTTCTCGTGAATTGTGTAGACTCAACGTGCTGGAGGAAAATAGGTCTGCCGCGTACTTTGTGTCCTGTGTGTGTTCCGTGCCTCCCATACACCATGTCCTCTGATTATCCTGAACATGTCTTGGACAAGTCTCCTGTACCGCTCCGCTGCTTATGTACATGTAAGTCAGAGGGGGAGAATTGTTTTGACCGAGCGTTTTTTATTTTTGTACATGCAAGTTATATAGTAAATATTAATTCTAGAAAACACATGTGGTTTCCCCACGGCATGGTGCCTTCGATCCGCCCCATTTCAAATTTATCTCATTATTTACCATGTATTAAATAAAAATATGGGGATGTCTCCATAAAGTGGATTGCTATGCTTCATGTTATAAATATCTAGCAGAGAACCCACCCCGTAACGCCTAAGTATGTCCCTATTGTATGACCCTCATGCACCGAGTCCAAGGCCAAAATCTTTTTATACTGTACAGCACCGGATCCAGCACCAAGATGGGCCACACGGTGTAGCCGAGTGAATATAGTCCGGGGTTGAGCGGTCGGTGGTTGAGCCCTGCCATACATGGAACTCCGAACGCCCGTATTTCCCAAAAACGCTGAATCCCGAAAAGTTCCTATGCAGACACTGGTGCCGTGGTGGCCAAGGAGTAGCCCGCTCCCCCATGCGCTCCCCGCCCGAGAAGCTCGCAGGTGGCCCATCCCCAATGAGCGTGCCCCATAGATCCCCGATTAGTTCCGTTTCCCCCCATAACATAACTTCCACCCGGCCCAAAAATAGTGTACGGATGCCATCGTTCGTCCAGAAACGTATCCTCCAACCTAGATTACCATACCCCTCCCCCATCGCGCGGGGCCCATTCTGACGGCCAATACTCCAGTCCATGGGCTCTCCATATTCTGTACGCCCAAGTGATCCGGTCGCAGGATATCCTCCCCCCATAACCATTTAACGTTCCTCCCCCAAAAACTCCACGGTTCCGTCATTCTTTACGGGATCTAATCAAAATCCTTAAAAGGGTGGAAACCAGGCAGCATGACCCCAAACCTTAACCACACCGCATTCCTGAACCGACGCTTAGGGCCCATAACCGCCCAATGATCTTTCCGCCCCATACCCGCTACTTCCGTTCTCTGCTCAAAGCATTTAACCCACACTACCAATATTCAAGCAGTTAAATCTCACGCAACAAGTACACCAAAGAAATTATAACATATACTTCACTCCACTCTTAAAAATTTGTGATTAAGAAATGTCCACTTAGTAAGCCACATTTTCTAGTTCCAAGATTACCTATATATTTAATAGCTGAAACTCCACAGCCAACATGACCTCAAAACCATTGACAATGCTAAAAACTTTCTAAAGATAAGTGAGTAATGTGAAATACTTGTTGTCATGGAAACCTTGCTGTTCCTTTTACATTCCTCCTCGACAGCAAAACCACAAAATGAACATTGGGGAACTGAGAAAAAAAATTGCAGAAAGAAATGATCATTTAAAAAAAAGTTTTCAAAGAGGACCATTTCTGTTTTGAAGAGGAATGTGAAGTATACTGGCAACTAATCGGTGACTTCGGCAATTGTGGGCCACAACACATCAGAGATCCATGCCTGATTCATCCTTGATGAAAGTCATCGTCCACAATATCTGTGGAAAGCCATAGTTGCGTTTGTCCCTGTAATGACGCCTCCATTCTGGTGCTGAAGATCCGCTCATATATGACGCTGGCTGCTGGGCAGGACAACACCTCTATGGCGAGGCGAGCTGATCTCGGGGGCCATTCGTCCATTTTGAGGATAGCCCCATAGAGGACTATTGGTCCCCGGAAACCACATCATAAAACATCGGTTGTTGAGATTCAGTATAGTCGTGTCACCATGAATCTAAAGCCTGTCTCTGTGAGTTGTATGTGTGCCCTGTCATTGGGCTCTGCTTGGTGAGGTGGTAAATAAAAGATTGCAATGGTCACCACATTAGGCTTCTGGCCGACCTTGCTGCTTGCTGGGCTGCAACGGCTACTTGGCACTCATAGCTGCTGTCACTCACTGACGTTGTGTCCATCCGTGACATTTGAAGAACTTGAAGCAGACCAACAGATGTCTCCAGTTGATCACTCAGGCAAGGTCTCCATTTCCTGCATTATACTCTCTATTTTGGGTGGTGTGGAAAGAAAGGTGCTGAGTTTGTGTTTTGTAGCCTGGGGATCCAGGGAGGGTGGCCACCCAGTAACTGTTTGTTCATTTTGATGGTCTTTATGCAGGATCATGTTTGGAGGTAAATGGAGCATCCAAAGCACTCATGTTGAGAGATGGAGCCTTGATTTCCCAAGCCTCTGGTCGGGGCACTATCAAACTCATCTTCCTCATCTTCCTCCTCCGCCTCAAATTCGCTGCAACCTCTTTCCAAGGCAGGACGTCGGTAACGTCGGTGTCTAGGAATACCTTCCTCGCTTCCTCCGGCACAGTCTTCAACACAGCCCTGAACTTGCCTCAGATGATGCACCCTGAGAGCTGAGCCTTGCACTAGGCCCTGGACCCCGAACCACTGCGCTAATGAAAACCGATAAAATTGAGAAACTGTCGGCCTTGTGATTCGACGGAGAGAAAGGCTCCTGTCCGCATCTGTGTCCATCTCCTCCTCCGTGCGCTGGCAGGGACCTGATGTTTTCTGAGTGTCCCAACGATAGTCCAGAACTAAGATCACCACAATCTTCATGGCTTGACAAGGCAATCGTACTCACTGACCATTTATGGTGGCTTCTCAAAACTGGCAAGGATGGTGCAAGCTACTTTCACCTGCCTCCACTCTCGTGGCTCAACACCCTTAGGTCCTCACCGCTGCTTGTCAGGCCATGTGTCACTTCGTATCTGCTATTGGCATTGCGCTGCTGCCACAATCGCTGGGAGGCATGTGGTGAGGTGGAATTCCAGCTGTGGTTCCACACAACAATGAGACGGTGGACGGTGAGGCCGATGCTGACGTTGCAACGCAGCCAGTGCCGGTACGAAGCATGGGTGCGAACGCCGTAAGTGCGAACTCAGACCTCGAGCCTTCTTCAGCATGCAGTCCATACCCGGGAAGCGCTTTAGAAAATTTCTGGACGACGAGGTTCAGAGACATGAGTGCCATGCAAGTGGGATGTGCTCCATCTCGTACCAGTCTTAAGGGCGCCATCAGATTTCGTCCGTTAACGCACACACACCGTTTTGCCTGGCAACCGGGTTCTGTCACCCACCAGCGCGTCGGGTCTCGTGACGGAGATCCGTCCCACAGCTCCCTGACCTGTGTGGTGGACGGTCCTCCAAGTCAAGATTAGATTTCCATACACGGCCCTAGTTTCTCTGGGGCCCGTGATGCCACCAGAGGACCTTGTGGGGAAAGGGCCCTGCCACATCCCTGCGGTTTTGAAGAGCGAGCGCTGAGGCCTGAGAGCTCCGTCACCCCCAGAGACATCCACCCAGCTCACCCCAGTGAGCTGTCACAGAGATATAGCGGCCTTGGCCCGTGCTTACTAGTCCATTGTCGGTGGTGAGATGGACTTTTCCAGACACAGAAGCAGACAACGCGCTTGAAATTTTTAGATTGACACGTGGCTGAGGCCAGGGCAGGGACGGCATTTCTGTGCAAAGAGATGCCTCGGCTCCCGGCATCTGGTATTGAGGGCAGGCAAGGGCCATGACATGAGCGGAACCATCTGTGTCCCACCAGACGGAAAGGCAACATTTCCCAAGGTCCAAAAGCCGTGGCAATGCCGACATTCAGGCTTTTGGCTTTGGGATGGTTTGGGTTAAAGTGGTTTTTTTCTGCTCGCCAAACCTGGTAGACAGAAGGCTGGCTGCTAGACAGGCCGCTTGTACGGCGTGCAAGGTCGTCAAACTGGCGGAGGAGAAGGGGTAGGATGGGTCCTGGTGGTTGTCTGGTGGTAAATTACGGGCGATGGTGGGCTGAAGCGTAGGCTGATCCCTGATCATGACTCTGAGAAGACATGGGAAAACTGAGGAATGGCTTTGGTGGTGGCGGAGGAGGAGGAGGCGATACCGAGGTTGTGACAGTGGTTTGGGAAGCCTGGCGTCGTCCCTGGCCTTTTTTTGGCCAAGTGTTGCCTCCATTTCAACTCATTGCATTCGTTGCATGTGACTAACATGTGGTGGGTGGTTAAACACCTAAGATTCTTGCCTCTACTTATGCGATTTTACGCAAAGGCGGCATATGACAGTACGCTGGGTGAATCAGAGGCTTGCTCAACAGAAGACCCAGGCCTTGAGAGGTCCTGGACCTTTTGAACGGTGATAAGCGAGGAGCGGGGTTTCCGCTTGACCGTGACTGGCAGAATCATATCACGGCTTCATGTGACGTCCCTCTCCCTTTTTGAGGCAGGACCCTATTGGCACAACCCCATCTTCTTCATCCTCGTGCAGTGATAAGCGCTCACAAGCAAATTCTGCGTAAAAGACCACAAATTGATCCGCAATGTCCGTCATCATCATCCATCATCAACGACAGATGACTTCGTCGTCCTGACATTCTGCATCCAGGACGCTGCGGGCTACAAGCAAGAGGACCTGCAAGGCTTTTCCGACCGCCCGGGGATTTTTGCCGATGTGACCGTTGTTTTTTTTTTATTCTTTTTTTTTTTTTTTCTTTTTTCACCTTCTCCTCCTCTGATGGCTATCAGTAACTGGGCGTCAGAGCAGACAAAAATCATCCTGTTTGGCTCTTGATCTTTTTAACATGCCTTCTGACCCCAAACCGCATTTTCATCAAAGAGTCTTGCATGAAAATGATTAAACCACAGTGGGTGGGTACACTAGTTGACATTTGGGCAGCCTTCGCTTCATGTTTTGGACGGATGCTGATGATGCTGATTCGACATTTGTGGCCGTGACTGGGGGACGAGGAGGTAAGACTGCTGGAGCAGTTGCATTAACCACTTGAAACAGATTGCAACTGTTTCAGTTACTGAGATCCACAGGCCCTGATCCAGCGATGACAGGCCTGACGGTCCTTGAACTGACAATCCGCTGGCCTGCGTTTGTCTTGCTCAGCACTGGAATAGAGCAGCTTCTCCTCTACCTCTACCTCCATGTCTACCCCCCTTCTTTGCTCGCTTACCAACTGAAGATCGCTCCATGTTCAGAATATAAAAATTTGAGAAGGTATTGGAAATTTTGGAACGTCTCCTTATTAAAAGACGGCTAAATTAAATCTATTCTCTAAATCCCTCAATTCAAAACAAGAATTGCTGTATTGAAATTTAACTGCAAAGTGGCTCTATCAGACAATCTGGAACTGGGCAAAAGTGCAAAAAACCACGTATCTGAAATGTATACGGATAATAAAAGGTATTTTTAGCACCTATCAATTCACCTGTGGGTGACTACAACGACAATTGCTGGATTGAAATTTAACTGCAAAGGTGGCTCTATCAACAAATCTGGACGGGCAAGAAGTGGCAAAAAAAAACACGTATCTGAAATGAATACGGATAATAAAAGGTAATTTTGGGCACCGAATCAATTCCACCCTGTTGGTGACTACACGATTTGGCTGGATCAAATTTTAACTGCAAGGTGGCTCTATCAACAAGAATCTGACTGGGTCAAAATGCAAAAAACACGTATCTGAAATGGTATTCGGATAATAAAAGGTATTTTTGCACTCTTTCAATTCACCTGTGTGAACTACAAAATTGCTGTATTCCACATTTAAGTGCAAGGTTCCTCAATGAACAAAGCTGTAGTGCCCAAAGTGGAAAAACACGTATGCTGAAATGTATACGATAATAAAATGTATTTTTGGCACCTATCAAAACACTTTGGTGACTACACAAATGCTGTTATAAATTAACTTCAGGTGGCTCTAGTCAACACATCTGGACTGGGCACAGTGCAAAAAACACGTATCTGAAATGTAATACGGATATAAAGGAATTTTAGGTGCACAAACAACCTGGTGAGCGCTAACCCCCAATGCTGTAAACCCCAATCACCATCCCTTACCCACACACAACAAAGCTGTAACAGTTCGCAAAAATGGAAAAAGAACACCATAACTGAAAAGTCAAACTGATAATTCAACAGTTGAGATTTGCACCTAACACATAGGACCTGCGTTATTTAGAAAAGATCTGTATCCTAATATAATTTCAGCTGGCCCAATAATCCAAGTAATATTTCAAACATTAAACTGTTAATAAAAAGCGCTATTGCAATGCAATGTCTTCGCATACAATATCCATATTCTATAAAGAGCATTTCTGTGTTCTTACCGTGGCCCCCCCCCCGCTCCCCCGCTTGACTTTAGTGCAGCGGTAGATGCTCCTTTAAAAATTCTCTGCTAACTACCGTAAAATCTTCCTATCTCTGATCTAACTAAGTTTGTAAGGATCAAGCTAACATAGAGCTTTCTCTGTGAAGAATAGAATAATTTCGCTGAGGCTGTTTGACACAGGCATAGCGCACGTCCAATACGCTGATGTAACGCTGAGAGACACGAACATGAACAGGAAGGTCTGTTTTCTATGTAAGAACTGAGGTCATGTGATTTTATCCATCCCAAACGCAACCCTACCATCCATCATGACTACGCACACACATCTCACCCCTGCTCTAAGTTCAGTAAGCAGATTTGTGGCCGCCAAAATGACAGGGAAGCGCCGAACAATGGCGCAATATTGAAAGATTATGCACAGATTTTAACCTAAGTTATCGCAATGATCTAAAAAATCCGATCAACATAAATACCGTGCCGATTTCAACTTTGTCGATAATAATCGCTCAACACTAGTCATTAGGTGCTGGGGCTCTTATCATTTTGCTGTGGGGCCCACTTGATACAAGTTACATCCCTGGTCCTATTATGTGACTCAGTTTCAGCTAAGCTTTAGCTATTCGATAGATGGCCTCACATTTGACTCTAGGACACTTTGGTATATAGGGGAGTTCATGTCAACTCAATGACTGCAGGTCGCCCAGATCCTGCTGATGTTAAAACAGGCCCAAATCATCATTCCTCCACCACCATGCTTAATAGTAGGTAGGAGGTGTCTGGCCATAATGTACAGCACCATATTTGGCGAAAACAAAAACCCAGCACATCAGCACAAACATCTCCCATTTGTTCTAGTCTGTCCTAAGGATAATTCCAAGAGTCTTGTGATTTGTTCAGATGCAGCTTTGTAAGCTTAAGCTGGGCTGCCTTTTTTATTTTTTTTTCTTCAACAAAAAAGTCATGTCCACATGACCACTGCTGCAGCAGTCACATAGAGAAGATTAGAGGGGCAGGGAGTGGGGCTGGAGAGGTGTTGCCATTGGAACATCATGGAGGTAAATTTAGTGGGCTTTTTTTTATTGTTTCTTATGCTTTTTATTTTTGGAGGTAACAAAAATAACAGCCTCGTACCCATTCACTTAAATGAGCTGACAGTAAGGCTATGTCTACGGCACACAAAAACATCCATTTTTTTCAGCGTTTTTCATTTTATAAAAACGCTGAAAAACTACTGAAAAGAGGTCCCATAGATTTGTATAGTAAAAATGTTCTGTTGTCTCCACAGAACATTTTTTTTTCTGTTGTTTTTTTTTGCTGGTCGTTTTTTGAAACATGTTGTGAAAAACAACTGAGCATGGCAGAAAATGTATTATTGGAGTCTATGTAAAGTACTGGACTTTTTTGTCACGTTTTTTGGCGCATTTTTTGCAGAAATCCATAGCAATTACAATGCTTTGCATTTTTGAAAAAAAGAAAAGCGCGTAAAAAACACGCAAAAGAATGTGCCAAAAAACGCAAAAGGCAGCAGAAAACGGATGTTTTTTCAGCAGCTTGTGACAGGCAGTGGACAAAAAACTCAATTTTATGAATTTTTTTTTGTTTTTTAGTGAGTTTTTTGTCCAATGCCATGTAGACACAGCCTAAAGGGAGGGCAAATTGCACAGTTCACCAATGTGGTCTTCTAGGACTAGACCCCAAGCAGGAAGCTGAATATCATTCTACCCTACTATCAACACACTGCAAGCTCTGCCCCACCACAGTAGGTACTGTATGATGGTATTATGTGGGCATTATATTGTAGCTTTATTTTGGCACTGTATGGTGGTATTATGTTGCACAGTTCCTAAGAGTTCTTGTACTCAATGTGATCTTCAAGGCCTAGACTCCAAGCAGCAAGCTGAATAACATTCTACACTGCTATCAATACACTGCATGCTTTGCCTAACCATAGTAGGTACGGTATGGTGGTATTATTTGGGCATTATATGGTGGCTTTATTTTGACTCTGTATTGTGGTATTATGTTGGCATTATATGGTGGCTTTATTTTGACACTGTATTGTGGTATTATGTTGGCATTATAAGGTGGCTTTATTTTGACACTATATGGAGGCATTATGTAGATATTATATGGAAGATTTTTTTATACTGTATGATGGTATTATGTAGGCATTATATGGAAGCTTTATTTTGACACTGTGTGATGTATGGGGTATTAGCGTCAAGATTCAGTATATTATGCGGCTCAGACGCATATGTAAAGAAGAATGTGGCATCATTTATTAAGGACTATAATACAAGCGATAAAATCATGTAGACATACTTGTATATGAATCAGTCTTGTCCATAGTGTGTACAGCAGCATATCGTGATATTCAGCAGCGTAGATCCATGCAGCGCATGTAGCGAGGCAGGAGCAGTCTATCAGGCAGGGTGTTACACACCTGTGGAAAGCGAAGTTTCGAGAAGCGGTGCCTCCCTTTCTCAAGCGTGTAAAACATTTTGTAGACTTTATTTATGTACAATAGATTAACCATTTGTTGACTGTATAATAGTATGTTTACAAACCTAAAAACGATAGAATATAGTTAAAAACAATAGTTACAGAAACATATTAAGATTGTGTACCTAATTAAGACCTTTCGGATTTAACGTGTCTAACTTATGAATCCAAAGGGCTTCTCTACGTAACAATGTTTTTTCAATCGGGATTCCTTCTATATGTTGTATTTGCTCTAATATGCACCATTGCAGCTCTGCTATCCCATGACTTTTTTCATGGAAGTGCCGTGCTAATGAGCTCTCTCCATACTTTTTCTCTTTAATATTATTCACGTTAGAACTGTTGTTTTTTTTCAATTCTATCTTTATAAGTACGGATTGAGTGATGTTCATTTAATCTTGTTTTTAATGCTCGAGTAATTTGACTAACATAGCCCATTCCACATGGGCATTTTATTAGATATATAACATTTTTACTGTTACATGTATGGAAGCCCTTGATGTTAATTGTATGTCCCTTTGTTGTATGGGTAATAAATGAACCCCGTATGATCGAGTGACAATTCTGACAGTTCAGGCATGCAAAAGTGCCAGATTGTTGTGAAGTGAGAGTGGACTGATTCATTTCTCTTTTTTTAGATATATTGATGACCCCATGTCTCCCTCTGCCTCTCAGATCCTTTCACTAACCTCTTCTCTTGGCCTCTCGCAGTTTACTAACTCTCCCACCCACAAGGATGGGAACTCTCTGGATCTGGTTTTCTGTAACCGTTCCTCAATCTCTAACTTTAATAATTCTCCTTACACTCTCTCTGATCACAATCTTATTTCCTTCACTATTACTAATTCTCACCCATCTCTGGACACACCTGCCCGTCTCCCATTAAGAAATATCCCCTTCATGAACACTCAGGAATTCACAGATGCCATACAGTCCTCACTGCCCCCAATCTCCTCCCTCTCCTGCCCTGACCTGGCTTCCATACCATATTATGAAACTCTTTCCACCAGCCTGGACACATTGGCACCGCTCACACACCGCACCACCAGAGTCAGACACCCACAGCCATGGCACACGCCTCAGACTCGCTATCTGCAGCAATGTTCCAGATGTGCTGAGTGTCTGTGGAAGAAGTCGAAGCTACCTGCAGACTTTCTCCACTACAAATTTATGCTCAGGACTTATCAAACTGCCCTTCACAGCGCCAAACAAAAATATTTCACCTCCCTCATCGCAACCTTACACAACAACCCTAAACGCCTGTTTGACACCATCCACTCCCTTCTCAGGCCTAAAGCTCAGGCCCCGGTCTCTGACCTCCATGCTGAAGACCTGGCCACTCACTTCAAAGAGAAAATTGACAAAATCCGGCAAAACATCTCATCTCAAACCCCAAGCAGCAGCCATCTGGTCCCTCCCCGCACATCCCCCAGCCTACTCTCCTCTCTTGACCCGACGACCGAAGAAGTGTCCAGGCTTCTGCTGTCTGCGCGCACGCCCCACCACCTGCTCTTCCATCCCACCTTGTCCAGTCTATTTCTCCAGCTATCATCTCTCACATAACTGCAATCTGTAACCTCTCTCTCTCCTCTGGGATCTTCCCATCTTCCTTTAAACATGCTGTTATAACTCCCTTACTGAAACAGCCCACTCTGGACCCATCCTGCCTGGTAATACCGACCATCTCAACCTCCCCTTCTCCCAAACTCCTAAACCTTTTGGGTTTACTCCCCAAATCCGTTTCCCTTCTACAACCTATTTCCGATCCCTGCAATCGGGTTTCCCCCCCCACCCCAGGGAAAAACGCCTAAAAAAATCCCCAAATGACTCCAACAGCAAACCCAAGGAAAACATCTTTTTGCTCCTTCGGATCTCTCTGCAGCTTTTTGATACTGTTGACACCAAATTTCTCCTCACATGTCAGACCAGGGGCCTCCAACCCCCGCTCTTTTGGGTTCTCATCTTACCTTTCTAACCGCTCCTTTCAGTTCTCTTTTGCGGGTTCTACTCCTCCCTTTCCCCTTTTGCTGGGGGGTTCCCTCGGTCCTTCTTGGCCCCTCCTCTTCTAATTTCAGCCCCCTTTTGGAAACAAACCCAAGCAGATTTGGCTTCCATAACCATCTTTTACGCTGATGCAAAAAAATTTACACCTCCTCCCAACATCACTCCTGTTCTGTACAAAACCCCAGGGATGTTTGTCTGCTGTTTTGACATCATGTCCTCCTGTATCTTAAACAAACCTCACAAAAACTGAACTTCTAGTCATCCCCCCAATTATAAAAACCCTTTACCCCCCTTTTCTGTCTCAGTGGGGACACCACCAAAAACCCTACACAGCCCGCTGTCTTGGGGGTTAAACTAGTTCCGATCTGCCCCTCATCCCAAAAATTCCAACCCTTGCCCGCTCGTCACCTGCACCCCCAAGAACATCCCCAAACCCTCCTTTCCTCTGTGGGAAAAACTAAAAACTCTCATTGTTGCTCTTATTCTTTCCCTCGTCCGACACTGTAACTCCTGCTTACGGTCTCCTCTGTGCAAATCTCCTCCCCTCTCCAATTTTGTCCTGAATGCAGCAGCCAGCTTGTCTTTCTTTCCAGACGCTATACTGATGCCTCTACCCTGTGTCAGTCACTGCACTGGTTGCCTATCCAGTAAAAGGATACAACAAAAAACTCATCACTCCTCACTCATAAAGCTCTCCACAACGCTGCTCCTCCCTACAATTTTCCCCCATCATCTCTGTCTACCACCCTACCCCTCTCTCCGCTCTGCTGAGGGTATCAGGGTTTTTCTCTCAATTTATCCGAACCTCCCGCCCGTCTCCAAGACTTCACAAAGTGCAGCACCAGTTCTCTGGAACATGCTACCGCGGGCGATCAGGGACACTCAGAACTCTCATAGCTTTAAAAGGCACTAGAATACATCTTCTCACTCTGGCCTACCAGAATCCCTAATGCTAACACCCCCCCCTCCCCCCTCCCGCCACACTCCCTAGCGCACTCATCTAATTTTCGGCACTTAACTTAAAAAATTAGATTACTGTCAGGGTGGGAGTTCATCCGAATTTTTATGAAAAAAAACCCATATTTTTGTCACCCTGGCTGGGCCCTTGTAAATCTAGCACTTCATGCCCTTCGTATCACCCCTACACCCAAATAGATTGTAAGCACATGCGAGCAGGGCCCTCAACCTTGTGTCTCATCTGTAAGTACTTTAAAAGTGTAATGTCTGTACGTTTACCCCAAATTGTAAAGTGCTGCGGAATATGTTGGTGCTAATAAATAAAGATTATTTATTATTATTATATAATCAGATTTGGTAACAATGTTACCCAACGTTCTACCTTTTTTATAAATAAATCTTGGATACTCTTTAAATAGATGATTATATTTCTAATCACTAGTTAGAACATGCCAGTGTTTTTTAATTATTTGTTCTATGCATTGGCTTTGGCGTCAAGTACACAACTCAGGCAGAGAGAGATGGTGACATAAGTAAAAGCCCAAAGCCATTGCACTGGCTGGGTTTATTTTAGCAAATAAAAACAAAATGAAGCCTTAACTTCAGGCTAAGCAGAAAACAAACACCTGCCTGGCTGAGCACTCATTAGACACAGTTTGATCCCTGAATAGTCTTCACACAGCAACCATTCAGTACTCACAGTAAGTATTTCCTCTAAGCAGCAGTGTTTCACCAGACTCAATCACATGCCTGCAGGCCCAGCCTTTATGGAGCTTGATACTCGTGTCACCTTGTACGTGGGAATAGCCTCCCACCCATCACTTTGGCCACTCCAGGAAAGAACCGGCCCTGACTAAACTGCTTGGAGCAGCTATACTAATACTAAAATGTGTCAGTAGCCTAATGCTACTGACACACAAACTGCCAGCTTCCTTTTGGTGATATGTATCTGTCCAAGCAGCCACATATGAGAGCATTCTAGGTGAAACATACCTGCCTTCAACCTTCCCCCTATGTTCGAGTCTGTGGTGTCGGATACTATTAGCTATCATACAATGTGTTCTTTTCAGGGCATCAGTATTTCCCTGTAGTTTTCCTGCTCTGTGTTTCACAGAAAAACTAAAATTTTGCAACGTCAGGAGCCACCTTGTGACCAAAGCATTCTTCGAGATCGGGGTTTAATGGAATTTTTTCCCTTGATATGATTCTTTTTTAAACCCCCCCGAAAAATTTGATGCAGGAGAAAAAGGGGTAAAATCCCCCTTTTCTACAAAAAAAAAGGCCCCGAAACGGAAGAAGAAGATGATTTTGGGGGAAAAAACCCCTTTTTGCCCCTTTTTCCTTAAAAAAGGGCCCTGACAGGGGACTTGACTGTGGGCACAGACAAGAGGTACATTCTACCTCGAGGAGGTAACATAAGATCTATCTGGAAGTCATAGGCCCAATGAAGCAGAAGAGTCACCACTGGCATGGAAGTAGATGCAGGAGACGGGCATCAATGTGTTACAGCCTCTCGAACAGATATTCTTGGTGGAGGCCTTGGCAGGTCACTGCAGCTACTATATGCTGGAGAACAGGCAAGGATACCTTGGTGGGATCCATGGCCAGTGTATACTGCCATGGGGGAAAAAGTGATCCTTTTTTCAACCCCTGAGAAAATGAAATTTCTGAACCAAGCCAGGGAGCGGAGACAAAGGGGGCCACCCCGGTATACACCAGAGCCTACCGCAAGGAAGGTTGGACTTGCATGGCCGCTTGCATGAGCATAGTAGGGGTTTCCCGGGATGGGTCCCCCGAACCAGAAGCATAAAAGACATTAACCCAAAGGGATCCCGTATGCAAATTCAATATAATTTTCAGGAATGCAGGGGAAAAATTCCCAAAAGAGGGTCCCGCACCCGGGGAAACCCGGAATCAACGGTGCACTGGCCCTTTACATTTCTGAGAGTTGGCGCACGCACCCTAGGGAGCAGGCACGCGGGCGCCAGCCAGGGACAGCCAGATTAAAACAGGGGCAGGGAGAAAGGGGAGTTAAAAAGCGGCCCCGGTACCGAGACCCCAAAGCGACCCCCCCCTTTTTTTGGAGAAAGGACTGTGGCGCGCATCCTGACACTATTAAACCTCTCATTTGGGGGTTAGCTTTCCCACTTAGGGGAAAAGACTGGATATTCTTCTTTCCCCTACCCCCTTGGAAAGTCCCCGCCCCATCCCATAATAATGCCAATTTTCTGCACAATAAACTCCTTTTTAAAAATGGGGGTGATCAGTATTTGGGCCCCTTTCCCGAGGGCCATTTTTTTTCACTTTAAAATACCTACGGGGGGCCCTAATAAAATGCCTACAAATGAGGGGGGTTTTTAAATCTGTCTACCAAAAAAAACCTATTCACCTACCCCCTACTAATGGTACTTATTTTAAAATACCTATCAAGGGGCTGTATATATACCTACCTATTGAGGAGACCTATATACCTACCTATCTACTGGGGGGTATAAATATCCTTCCTCCCCAAAGGGAAAAAATATAAAAACAATAGGGGACTCCTCCTTCCCCCCACAGAAGCCCCACCCGCTTTTCCCGTTAAGGAAAGCGGGTTGCTGTGGAAATGGGGTGTCACCTTTCCCTTTTCTAATAGACCCCCAATTTTGTTAGGGGAAATTTTATAAAAATCCCCCCCCCCAGTAGGAAATTTTTTATAGGGGCAAAAAAAAGTGAGGAAAACCCCAAAATGTTTTTGGGGGAAAGTCGAGAGACGAGTCATGGCCCGGGGAAGTCCCTCATGGGACCCGGGGGGGATTTTAGAAAAGTAGAGAGTAGAAAAATATCTATTTTGGGGCCAAATCTCTCAATTAATTTGTAATCCTTTGGGATTGGGTATGCCCTCGAACTTTTTAGATGTTTAAATTTGCTTTCCCCAAAATTTATTACATAAACGCAAGATCCATCTGGTTTTGGGAGGAGAACAATAAGACTGGACTACTCACTTTTTGACTCTTCAATCAACCCAAAGTCCAACATTTACCTAACCCCCGTAAGGGTTTTTTTCCCCCCTTTAAAATTTTTTTTCAGTTTTTTATAATTTCTAAAGGGGGGGTGAAAATAACCCTTTGAAAGTAAATCCCTTTCCCCGCAAAATAAAAGCCCTCGTATTCTATTTTAGATGGGAAAAAAAAAAGTTTTGGCTCCCGGGTAGGGGGGGAGGGAAAAAAAAACTGACAAAAAAATGGGTATGCCGGGGAAAGGGTTAATAAAACCCTAATAAAAACATATAAATTTAGGTTCCCACTTGTAAATACAGTTACATATCCCTTTTTTAAAAAGAACTGTGAACTCCGGAAAGATGAAACCCCCAGAAAAATGGTGCCATTGTTTTTTTCATGTTCTACCCCACAAGGAATTTTATTTTTGGGGTTTCCCCAGTACAAATTTTAGGTACAATCAAAGTCCATTTAAAAGTACATATTGTCCTGCAAAAAACAAGCCCTCACAAGTCTATGTAAATGGAAAAATAAAAAAAAATGATGCACCACATTCATCATAGTGTTGACAAATCTGTATGTTTAAACTGATTAGACTAAGTTCACTTTCTTCTAGTTGGCTTATTTTATGCCTCTAAGTGACCCAAAATGTTGCCGCATTTTTTGGGGTCATGATAAACCCCACCCCCCCTTTGACTAAACCACCTCCTTTTTGTCAGGCGAGGCATAGAAGTTTCTAAAACAAATAATGACTATGGTATAACACATGTACAGTAGTATTTTGCTGCAAATTGTTGAGCGTTTTAAGGAAGTACACAGTAAAAAAAGCAAAAAGAAATTCTTTGTGGTATACAGGAGTCATTCTTCTACACTGTTTTGAGAAAATAGTTAAAAAAATAATGCTGTTGTACGCAGTATCACTGGTATTGTTGAGGGTTCTGATTCCTAAGTAAAGGTTGAAAGTCTTTTTAAATTTGGTAGCCATGTATTGTACTATAGCAGGGTCCTGAGGCCAAGTACTCTGAGTAACTGTAGTCATCCGAACTGTCAGGGCTCTACCTTTACAAACAAGAAGCTAGAGTCTTGTTTGTGCAAGACAACCACCTGAAGAAATAAACCCAATCAAGTTTTCATTTGTTCAGGTGCGTTATAAGTTTTAATTGTAAGATCAGCAAATGGTTGCGCAGTCATTCAATTACTGTTTGGTCTTCAAATTAAAAAGATTGCTGATGCAAAACCACCTAGCAGCATGCACCAGTTTACATTTTCTTCATGCCTTCTTGCTATGTCAGTGATTACAGTTTCAATGTCAACTCAATGTCAAATAAATACCTCATGTAAAGATGTATTTTATGCTTAATGCATAATCAGGAGCTAGAGCCATGCAAGTGACTGAATGGCTGGCAGACTTAAAGGGAACTTGTCGCACTGAACATGCTATTTGTTCTGCTGGCAGCATATTACAGAGCAAGAGGATTTGAGCTTGATTAATAGTTATGTGGAAAGTGACTTTGTAGAATTTGTAATGTGTTTATTTAAATTTCTACTTACTCTGATCTATGAAGTCCAGTAGGGGCTATTATAAGTGATTGACTGCTCTCTGTATGCATATTCATACATGAAAGGCTGTCAGTCACTCATAAAACCACCTACTGGACTCCTTAAACCAAAATATGCAGACGTTTAAATAAGCAGATTAGAAATTCTGTTGAATTTTTACCCTTAAAACTATGTAACAATCTAATAATCTCCCTCTGCTCTACAACATGCTGTCTACTTATCAGATAGGATATTCAGTGTGATAGGTTCCCTTTATGTAGACCGTGAACACAATATCAGTGTTAGCTGAACCCATCGGCCATTTGGTATGTCAATTTGGCATACATCAGAGAACCAAAAGGTATGTGTTGGCATACTTGTTTTTTTACTGTATGGAAAATTGTCGTAGACTACACTACTCTACTCTAGACAGAGGCATCAGTACATCCATAGATCCTAAGGGCAATGTATGCAACTGTATACCTATATTTGTTGCTCAAATTGTGGTAAATTGTGAATGCTACTTGATGTCTCTAACACTTTTGTAATAGTACCCTTAAACAGGGATAAAATGTTAATGTGCGACTATTGTACAGGTCATTGATTAGTTCACTTTCTAATGGATCTAGTGCCAGGGTCTCAAGGTGAGAAAGTCACATGAAGCGGCCAATGCCTATGTACAGTAAGATTGCCAGTCACATCACTGTTTCTCTGGCAAACTTGCACGGCCATTGCCCACCGCAGTTTTATCCACACATGGCTCCCACATCATGGGACCTAGGACTTACAATACTCACTGCACCTAAAGAACCTGGACAGCCTTTGTTTGTAGCTTTTTGGAAAACCAGTGTGCAATAAAGAAGCAAATCCCTTTATTGCCTGTGTGCCTCAATGCCAGTCTTCCAAACCATCTAAATTATTATTGGTTAGCAGTCTATTCAAGTGAATAATTTTTAATGATTTGAATTTGAGAGTCAGCGTTTTTAGACTTAAGCAGACCATTGGTGATGAAGGAAGCCAATAAAGTCTTGAGGATGTATGAGCTGGAATGTATAACGGCCAAATTCTAGCTCATTCAGCATTATCAGAAATAACCAATAAAACTTAGACTATTCTCCTAAGCACACAGTGATCCACCAGATGTGTAGTTTTAGCTCCATATGTATATGTTTTCTTTGTCTCTTGAGATGATTAAAATGTTGAGGCATTTTAAGCTATATATATTTGGTCTCCAAGAATGGAGTTAGCACATGGCTCACTTTTCTGTATTGTGCAGTAACATTGTAAACCTTATATAACCCTAAGAATATTTGAAGGAATATTATTGAAGAACAGATGGCTAACGCTATCCTCTGGATTATGGAAAAAGTACTCAACTGCCAAAGATATACTAGCCTACTGAAGGGTATTTAAAAAATAGTAGTTAATAGTTTATTTTTTTTATCAATTAATAAAGTGCAAATTAAATGGACAAAAAAGAAATCAAAATTGCATCAATTTGGTTTGACCATCTTTGGCCTTCAAGATAAACCTGGACACAGATGTTGAAGGAACTTGGCAGGGAGATTCTTCCAAACATCTTGGAGAAGTAATCATCTTCTGTGGATGTAGGCTTTCTCAAATCCTTCTGTCTATATAATCCCAGACAGACTCAATGTTGAGTTCAGGATTCTGTCAGGGCCATATTATCACATTGTGTTTTGAAGGTAAAAGGTGGTCACACCAAACATTGATATGATTTTGATTTTTCCTTTGTCCATTTAATTTGAATTTTATTACCTGATAAAAAGAAATTATTAAAACTTTTATTTTTAACTTTCTTATTTGCAGCATTTTTTCTACACTAGCTCAAAACTTTTTCATATATATATGTGTATTCTTATAATTATGTAAAAAAAAAAAGTGTTAATTCATATCAGACACCAGGCATGCCTTATGATGGTTTACTGGGCAGAGTCTTCTTTTGGCACAACCTTCATTTGGTACAAATAGCTACATCGAACTGTGTCTATGCACTGTCATATATTGACAAAATAACAGTTGCTTTCAGCTCTCTAAAAAAAGATGCAATACACAACAATTCAGTACAGTACCACTTATACCACAGTATAACATATATATTGTATAGTGCCTAGGTAGCACTGCCAATGCCACAATAAATACCAGCATTATTTTTATTACGCTTATCATTTATTCATTAATTTACATATAACATTCAGTGTAAACACGGGTCTGTGAAGATAAAGAAAAGGAAGGTAGTAATGATGACAGTGTTGTTGGATGTCTACTGGATGTGATCTCCAGATATGGGGATGGATCATTACAGGAAGAGAGAGCAGAAATAACAGTTCCACTACCACTCAGGACAATACAGCAATGGTCATCATTACAAAGTTTTTTGTTTTTTTTACTTAATTGTTCAGCCGTCCTTCATTTGTACTGATATGTGAACAAAATTCCCAAAATTATGTTACATACATCTTTATCTTCCATTCAATAGTATATGATGAGTTATGGTTTATTTCTGTATACATTTGATATGTGGTCAGACAAACCATGAAAACAGTAGTTTCATGCTGTCCCAGTATACAAATACTTTGTTGTTTTTAATTTAATGCTTATAGAATATAGAATATGTACATACTAAAGCAGGTATTAGTTCATTATACATGATAATCCAAAAACCAATGACTCTAAGGCTGCGTTTACATGCCACAGACCAACTACGACCGGTATTTGGTCTGTTTTTGGCACGCGGGGGGACGGCTTTTCTCCGCGGTTTGGTGATTCAAGCCGTCCCCCCTCACTCACACATGTTCATGTTGCGCCCGAAAACTGGGCGGAAGAATGAACGTGTTCTAAGTTTTACGGACCGCCGTCAGTCTAAAAAGCCATCTGGCTGGAAATCTGTGCAGTAGGGACTGCTGCACGGATTTTCCACATAAGTCTCTGGGGAAGCGTTGCTTGTCGGTTTTCTGATGGTTTGTAAAACCTCAAACCGGCAGAAAAAACCGACAAGTAACCGGTGCCGTAGACATGAGGAGGAAAATCACTAAAACATAACCTTTAATAATAATCTCATTAAATCAGATAATCGCACCAAGCTAATGTGTCAAACCAAAAGAAATAACCAGAGGGTCTTATAAACCATGATACCATATGACATGGTGCATATAACATGTAAGCTGAAAGTGTTATGCGGCAAATATTTTTTGACGCATAACACTCAAAATTGTCGCATAGATTGCTTTGTGCCAAACTTTGTATATCAGTTTCATACCAAACTTTGGCGCATTAAAATGTGTTGTCAGGTGCACATTGCGCCAAGTTTGGCCGTACGCCTGTTCATACATCTATAGAATCGGCAATATATGACACAAAAGTGGCAAAGGCGAATTCATAGATGTCGCCCTTAGAGTATAGTAACATAAAAACCGGATATTTTTTTTAAAGTGACGATTATGTTTCAGGAGTGCCAGTGGGGGCCCGTACAAAAAGGCGTGCAAGAAAAGTGGGTGTGTGATTTGTAAAACAGGGCTGCAATATTAGCGACAGCCTGGGGCGGCAAAAGTTCTAGGTATGCCACTATTTCCAGGCTTACTTTTTATCTCCATATGGGTGGTGAGAAAAAATATGTAAAATATCACTGGGTAGCTGAGTGTTCTAATGTGAATGTAGTGGTTTGTAGCCTAATAATATGTAATTCTGTTGTATAGGTAAGCACAGCATATGGCCTAAAACTCTAGCACTTGCCTTGAAAAACAAAAAGCAGTATGTGTATGGTTAATTTATACATAGTTGGGTCACATTATTATGAATGCCAGGTAATATGCAGAGTAGCCAATGTATACAGCACAGACAGAAGCTAGAAGGACTGGGAGTGACTCAGTAAGGTCCTAGTAGATAGTCACAGGTATCTGGAGCCATCTTGACTGCATCACATAGCTGCTAGGGGGTGTCTGGGAAAAGGTTCAAATAGCACACACAATCAGAGTGGTCCCACAGATGCTCAATCGGGTAAAAGTCTGGGGAATTAGTGGTCATGCTCTTTCAACCAGTGTCTGACATTTCTAGTCATGTGAAATGTTGCATTGTCTTGCTGGAAGATCCCATTCATTCCTGGGAAGACAGTCAGCATGTTTGGGTGTTAATGATCTGCAAGGATTAATTACTACCCAGATCAGTTGAGTGCCTTCCACAAAACATTCCCAAGACCATAACACTGCCATTACCAGCTTGTGTTCTTCCAGCAGTGGTTGCAGAGTATTTGTTTTTGATGTTTCTTATATGACATGTCAACGTCCATTTGTTCAATGAAGCAGAAAATATGATCCACTGGAGAAAGCAACCTTTTGCCAGTCAGCAGAGGTTGAATTGCTTTACTGCCATGAAAATTTAAGCCTTTTCTGCCATTTCAAAAATGCAGTGACCATCTTCTTCAGTATAGTTCACAAAAATGTTATTTTAGACTCGCGACCTCTGGTTTATTCTGGTTATGAGCTGTTTCACGGTAGTGTGTCAGTGCGCCTTTGCACAACTTTTTATAGCCGACATTCACTTTTTATATCAAAGCGATGTGGTGCTTTGCAGTTTCCATGTCACTTATTCGCTATGGTGTCATTTATTCACTCATGATACACTTTCACCACAGCAACATGTAAATAGTTCACAGACTGCACGATTTCAGAAACACTGTCACTTTAGGAAGGATAATCGACCCTTTTTGCAACTCTTCTACTCATGACAGCAATGACGGATATGAGTGCAGATAGCCTATCACACACCTTACACACCCACCAAACCAGCTCATGACACGTGACTTCCTTCATTAAAGGGGTTGTCTCACTACAAAGATGAGCTTTCAACGTGTATGGAACACTAAATAAAGATGTTTTCAAAATATATTGCGTTGTTCATTTATTTTTGTTAAGGAGCTACAAGTGATTTTATCACCTTTGTCTCTCGTCTGGTTCCCCAAATGACCACCCCGTGT